>JANSJP010000217.1:0-102461 GCA_024734325.1 Lactarius hatsudake | reverse complement strand
GGGTTCTCATCGACCTCTTTAATGGAGGCGGTGGTTGTACTAATACATGACTATTGGCAGCCTTGTTGCTAGTGTCCTTCAACTTCCCTGCCGCTTCATCCTTCTTCCTCTGCCTACAATCAGGCTTGATATGCCCCTTTTTGTTACAGTAGTGGCAAGTGAGCTGAGAGTGGTCTTCTTCTTACGTGGGCCACTGCTAGATTTAATGGGGGCAGCCTTGTTGAGGGAAGATCCAGAGGGGCCAGAGCGACGCGCTTCCTCCGAAACGATGCGCGCAATTATTTCAGCGTGCTTGAGTTTGGAGGGGGCGCCACTGGCAAGGATGGTGGAAGCCAGGACCTCGTAAGAGGCTGGCAGGGCGTGGAGGAGTATGAGACAGAATTGGGTGTCTGTGACACCCATCTGTGCGTTGGAAAGGCCGACCCGCAGCTCATTGAGCTTGGCCAACTGAGAGGCCATGGGCGTGGGAGTCGTCGAGGCGGGCTTGGGTTAGTTGGATCCACAAATTAAAGATGGTGGTGCTGCCACTAGCACCAGCATAAACATCCTTCAGTTTGTCCCACTTCGATTGAAGCTGGGGTAGACAAGTGAGTCGGCAACGAGGGAGTAGATGTCGGGTTTAAGGTATAGGCGGAGGTACGCCTTGGCCCGGCGTTGGACAGAGTCACACTCATCTGCAGTGACTCTAGGAGGAGCGACTTCGAGGTAGAACACATCCTCAGCTTCATGGAGCGTGAGGATGGCCTCCAGAGTTCCTGCCCACTCGTTCCAGTTGGTCCCGTCGAATCTGGTGAGGTGAATGCCCGAGGGCATGCCGAAGGAGTTACCATACGCGTTGGAAATACGCGAGGAGGGTGTGGACCCAGTAGCAGGTGGGAGTGAGGCCGCCTGCTGTGGCGCCTGCAGCCGCACCGGTGGCACCAGTGGGCGAGGCAGCGCGAGAAGAGTTGTTGGAAGATGCCATAGGGATGATTTATCTATCGCCGAGGAGCAGTCAGCGATAGTGCTTCATAACAGTTGCAAGATATGATGGGGGTACCACTCCTGTCTGTGAATCTGTAAGGCCAGAACGCTAACGCGTCCTGCCTCCTGATGGTATGCCAGTGATACAAGGGCTAGGCCCAGGATGGAAGAATCCCTTTGCCATACTGGAAGCTAGCTGCCTGCCAGGATGTGTCTAGGACACAGCTTCACCAGTTTGCGTCAGGGGGAAATGAAGTGGATGCTTTCAGAGCCCAAGGCTGTCTACCTCAGCCTCCTCGGCCTATTGGTTGCCTCATCGCCACAAGTGGCTTTACTGAATCCTTTCCCATTGCCGCTACAAGGCAGGTATCTGGCTGCAGAACACCATAGTGGTGAACACCCCCCCAGAGTCTGAACCAGGTTTTACACTCCCATGGTGAGGAGATCCTGCGCCCAGTGTGGAGCACCAGAGACAGCTGGCGCTAAGCTCCACAATACACAGCCCAGTGGGCCATGCACACCTGGATATGGATTATGGGGCTGCCAGATCCAATCTCCTTGCGCATAGCGCAGGGGCTAGGAAAACAGTAGGGGTGAAAGTAGGACTACTGGGCAGTACATGTATACAGGAGGTTCCTCAGCAGTGACCACTGGCGCCCCAGTGTCAACTGCCTTGGGCAAGGCTGGTGAGGCCCCAGACAGACCTTGACCTGGTGTGTGATCCTAAGAACACAGTGACCAGCCAAGTGGAGTGGCTTGGGCACCAGGGCCCATAACCTGATGAACAGAGCACATAGAGATCATACTCACAGTGGACAAGGGAGACTGTGGTGAGATATGAAGGGTGTCTGGAAAGCAGCAACAGAGGTAAACTTGCAGTGAAGCAGATAGAGTGTCTGGCACACAACAGATGAGAACTGATGTTTATACATGAGAGAGGAGACATACCTGGCACACAACAGATGAGAACTGATG
Source organism: Lactarius hatsudake (assembly GCA_024734325.1). Taxonomy (NCBI): domain Eukaryota; kingdom Fungi; phylum Basidiomycota; class Agaricomycetes; order Russulales; family Russulaceae; genus Lactarius; species Lactarius hatsudake. The sequence goes on along the minus strand of JANSJP010000217.1, from coordinate 100,523 downwards.
TGGACCAGGAGCGTACAAGCTGCACTACTTATACAAAATACAGGGTGACGCTAGTAACACAGAGTCACAGTAAGTACAAGAGTTATTGTTCTACAAACGGACAAAGGAGTGGACGTTCTGAGAACAAAGGTCAAGAGTACAAGGAGAATCTAGACTAATGATATCATACTGACATCATAATAAGGATAGAACAAAGGGAAAGTACAAGGGCGTTGAATACAACGCAAAGTCCGGATCCTATGATGTCATAGTGTACAGTGATGTCATAGATAAGTAAATACAATAAGTCCGAGATTGTGTGATCATAATAATCTAATCTACATGAGTCCTGTATATCTTATCTACAGCAGTCCATATCTGATTGTCCTCTGAGCCGCTAAGTGCGCAAGGGTCACTTATCAACATATCAATACTCATGAGGTCGTTCCTGATGATATGGGGATAGTCCAGTGGTGGGGGGTAAGTTCATGTTATTTCTGAGTCATCCTCGCAATTTGCTCACCACATCTTAGGTACATGGAGGACGCTATCCAGTATGGCAATCACTTGCGCGTGATTACCTTTCAGTCATGGCATCATCAGTCTCCAGCGAAAGGGCATTCTCCTCTGCTGGTATCACAATTTGCAAGCGGCGCAATCGCCTCGATGGCGACATTGTCGAGGCCTTGCAGTGCCTCAAGTTGCTTCTACATCAAGACCTGATGGTAAGGGATGTCGTTACTGTTGCTGAAGAAGAAGCCAACCTCGACTATGCGGATGAACAACCCGCAAATCAAGACCATAGCACAAGTGAGGTTGTAGGGTGGGAGGACAACCTGTCCTTTGAGGTGCTGGGCTCTGATGATGGAGATGATGTTGGTGGTGATGTTGGTGGTGATGGGATGGAGATAGACCTGACAAGCTCGGGAATAGACTTTGATAGTGTTTGAGTTTACTATACTACAATCTTAAGTGCTTGTCCGACATACAGGCCGTGGCTTGTGAGCCTGCTGGGCCGACAACATATGAAGCCATGGCTTGCGGGCCAACTGAGGCCCAAGCTCTCAGAGGCCTTGAGTAGTGGCTTGGGCTGCCAACTTTTCGGGCCTGAGCCATCAAAAGCCAGGCCATTTGCCAGGCTTTCAGGCCAAGCCGGGCCGGGAAATCACTAGGTGCTATGGTAGTGCTACGGGAGGTACAGTCTTGACGACAACTATTCCAATCGCCGATCTCGACCTCGATCAGCTTGAGTAAATGCGTCAATAATACCCACTGTAAGTTTATGGTACTATTTTAAATGACCACTGACACAAATCTGATTGGCAGTGATTATCAGAAAATCCTACAAAAAGAATTTACTTTTTTGCTCACACTCGTTTTCAACTTCCATGCTTGTTTTTCGTGTGCTTGTTTTTGTGCCTGTCGTGCCTGGTCACTCGTTTGATAGCTATAATAAAATCTGATTAATGGTTATTAAAAAGGTCATGGTCACTAAGAGTCTAAGACACGATAATCTGAGAGAATTTCAGGGTACCGTTATTGGTAACCTATCTGAGAATACCGCAAAAATACCGATAATTAGCACTAATTTAGTTGTGGCAACGAAATGGAGATAATGTAACTAATCCTGCTAATTTTCGCTAATTTAGTCAAATTAGCCCTCGCTAGCGCGGGAGGTTTTTCCTGATGCCGAATGCCTCTGAGCGCCTTTCAACTGAGGTCAAACTACGAGAATTACACAAGACGGTGGGTGTGAGGGGAACGAGGGGCGATTGGCGCAAGTGACGTTTACACGTCCCTAGAGCAGTGAAAAAACTTTATATGAGAGAAGGATCGAACTTTCTTTGTCTGGGGTGGGGTGATCGTCGTAAGTACGTACTGGCACCTCGGCAGTGCACACAAGCGACGTAGCACAAGTCGCACTTTCTCATTGCGGTCGCATCACAATATGAAGCAGGTAAAGTGAGAGTCTGAAAACGAAGACTTTACAGTACCTAAAAATACAAGTTGTATCATAACGAACCCGCGAGTACGCTGCGTTCATTCAGCCTTCAAGCCGCCAACTGCCATGCGACACACACTTTGGAGCTTTGGAGCCATCACACTTGGGACATTCACCGCCGCGGTCCTCAGCGACCACGACAGTAGCGTGATTCGTACTACAGAGCGCGGGATGCAGTTTGCAATGGCGGAGTGTACCGAAAAACTATGCCAGCTGTTCGCGGTTCACGTAAAGGTGGTGCCGGTCGGGAGAGGACACGGTGACATCCCACTCGGGCCGTGCTATGCTTGCTCCAGTGAAGAGCGTGCTTGATCCGAAACTACCCCCACGTGCGACACTGTCCAACATGTGTGTGCGGCCCTTCTAGAATGTAGGATTGTCACCCGAGGAGCTGGATCTTATCGAGAAAAAGAGTTTCGTCCGTCTGTGGCGAGCCGGCGGACAGCGTCGAGCTGAGAGACTTGGGGCAGCCATGTGAGCCCTCCGCGCGAGATCGTCTACATACAGGCCGTATCATTTTCTCCGCCTCATCTGTTGCCCCAGTGTCCCATAGGGCCGATAGTTGGCACTGGGCGCAAGAGTATCATAAACCATTAGCATCACCTGCAAGCGCAGCACAACGATGCTCACCTGAATGAGATGGTTGGAGTAGTCGTATGCGCCCTTTTTGGATTCCTAAGAGGAAGGTCCAATTCAGGCATGGTTGGAAAGTGGTCAGGACAAAGCCCGGTTTTAGGGTCCTTCTTCGGAGCCCTCTCAACTAGGGAGGCGATATCTATCTCTGCCTCACCGACGTAGTCATCGTACGTGAACTGGTCCTTGTAGAAACGGGTAAGTCGTATATGGAGCGATAGGTCGCACTCGCGCATGTGGAGAAACAGCTGCTCATTCCAGACAGGGTTTAACGAGTGCTGGATGACGGATGTAGTACCAACGACCTTGTTCCCGATTGAGACTTGTACGAAGGGATCCATATCCCAGCCTATGTGAATCACTTGCGATCCGGTCATCGGCGATGCAGTGTTAGAGGGTAGGCACAACACAACTCACTGGACAACTTCGGAAGCTCCTTTGCACAACAGACCACAAGCATGACGATGCCGACATGGTCGTCTTTAGTAACCAATGCGTCGTAGGTTTGCCCAAAGTCGAGCAGACGCTTCGAGTCGGGTAGTTGGACAAAGCCGGTCTTGATGTGCATATACGCGCATAGTCCCGCGCACGGTGGTTCGGCGTGAGGAAACGAGGCCAACGGAAATGGGCTGAGGATGGGAGGTAGAATCCCTATCTTATTTTCGGTAATAGTGACGTACCTGATTGTTGGGATCGTTAAAGGCGAACGCAGTTCCTTTAAACCATCTGTCTACTGATAACGTGTGCTCGCCTAGGTAATCGTCGCGAATATTATCCTTGTACCAGACGACAAACTTGAGGCCCGGGGTGCCTTGTTCATGCACCAGCGACTTGTTAACCGGGAAGTTGAACGTCGCATCCTTTGGTTCATAGACAGGATCGAGGTCGCGCTCGCGCACCGGCCTTTTGAATTGTTTTCCCAGACCAGAGACGATCACGTAGCTATATAAGCGGGAGGATCGGGGAGGAGCGGAAGGTCAGCAAAGCAACGCCCGTAAGATAATGTGGACGCACGGATCACTAATTGAAAGCCGTTGGTGTCTTTGGCTTCCAAGTCTCGGCAGGAGAGGATTTGCACGCAGAGAATGACGTCTGGGGTCTCGCCGGGATAGAGGCTGTGCTGCGTGGTATAACTGTGCTCGGGAACTGTGTTCGAAGGGGGCATCGGTGCAGTAGATCTATTGCTGGATAATCCAATAAGGCCTGGAGGGTTTTGAGGTGGGAGTTGTTGTGGGGTTTACCACATGACGGACATGAAGTAGATATCTATCCGCTTGTCCATTACAGTAACTTGAAGCACAGTGGCAGCACACCTTATGATGCACGGCAGACTCAGAATACCGGTCATCCGGAGTTATTCTCTGAATCGAACTTGGAATCGAACGTCGCTGATCAACGCAACGCCGTGAGACCGGCATCAGGCGCGTCCTGGTCTCTTGCCAGTGGTCCCACTTACCTCATCGTGCCCTGACAGGTTCAAGTTGGGCGCCGCAAGTATATCCGAGTCATGTATCCATCATGCATCATAAGCAAAAGAACCAACTTGACAGACTTGATCATGATAATATAGCCTGATACAGACTCGGAGCGCTTGGTGGAATGCATTAAAATTCTGCGCTCGCAATTTCTGTTTGTGCCCTCCCACCCTTGCTCCCACCCCTGTTCCCAATATCAGTTATGAGTTCCCTACCCATCCCAGACCCAGGCCGCAGGCGATGATACGAAGGAAACCACGTATAGTGACTCTTCTGGACCCATGTTCTCTCTATATACCACCCATGCACTAAAGATTGATGATGAAAATGTAGAGAGTTGGAAGGGAGGTGCAGATGGCATCCTCGTTTTTGTACGCTTCTGCGCCACCCTCGTACACTTACAAGCCCTCACGCATTCCAGACTGGCATTTTCTCTTCTACGGTGGCCACTTTTATCGCCCTGAGCTACCCGAACTTGCAGCAAGACCCCGACGTCACCACCCAGTCCCTCCTCATTAAGATATCTCAACAACTTGCCACTCCTAACGGTACCAGTCCCGCTACGAGTCCGTCCACCTATAGTTCCCCCTCTGCTCTAGTGGTGTTTGTCAATTCGGTCTGGTTCCTCAGCCTCGTGCTCAGTCTCACGTGCGCCCTCATTGCTACACTTTTGCAACAATGGGCCCGCAGATACCTCCGGATAATTCAACAAAATCACGCACCTCATCTCCGTACCCATATCCGAGAGTACTTTTCCCGAGGGGCACGCAAGTTCGGCATCTTCAAGCTCGTCGAGATACTGACTTTTCTTCTTCTCGTATCCGTGCTCCTCTTCTTCGCCGGACTCGTGGTCTTTGCCTACCTCGCCAATCATATTGTCGCCTATATCACCCTCGCAGTCGTCGGATTTTCCTTCCTATCGTATATTGCCATCACTCTGATCCCGCTCATCTTTCATGACTGTCCTTATTACACACCCTTTACGCCACTCATTTGGTACACCGCTCAACTCATCCCACTCTCCTGGTTTTGGTTGGCCTATCATGGTACAAAGCGATGGTACGCCCGTTGGGGGGCTGCAGGCAGCGAGAAAACAGTGGAATCATTCCGTGTCCGGAAAGAGAAATGGCTCAACTCTTTTTCAAAAGGTATGATGTCCAGGCTCGAGAGCTCTGCTACATTCCCTTCGATGCACATATACAAAACAACGCTCGTCCACACCCTTAACTGGCTCAGGGAAGACCGCGACTTGCAGAAATTTGTCGCTGGGATTCCCGGTCTGTGCGAGTCCGAGGCTCTCACCACGTATGACTACATGGGTGACAGACAACATTCCATTCGTAACGTCCTCGCGGCCTTGCCTGGACCAACGAGCTTTCACCCGTCGCTCCCGTGGAGCATCATCCAGCTGGCACAGCGGGCTATCTCAAGCAAGCTACCAGAATCCAAACCAAGGACCCTGGCCTGCTTGAGGGCACTCTACTACATCCCTGGAGCGATTCGCGACCTACTTGCACCGTACGCCGCGGAGAAAAACCATTCCTCGAATATCCGTCCGCTTCTGGACTCCCCAGAGTCGTTGGAGATCATTCACAAGTTACAGAAAACGTCCAGTGACGACGTCGCAATACCTGTTCGGTGTGTCGCAGCGGTGGTGGCCGCATACATGATCACCCCATCGCCTCCCACAACTCACTTTTTGATCGTAGATGACGAGTCCGGCGAGCAATTCTTGAACGAGCGACTCCGTATCGGCGGCGATGGCGGCGTCGCTCATGAATACCACAGCGACAGCGCGCGGCTGCAGAACATTATGTGCTTCCTCACTGACATCAAGGAGATTTTAGGAAACCTTAACAGGCAGTGGTGGACGTCCAAAAATCGGGATACGATCCGCAGGGAGCACGCAGAGCTCTTAACGACGTGTCACAATCATACGGAAGAGTACCGTACCGACTACCGCAAGTTTGACCTGCAGCTTGAAGGCGACAGAACATCGCCTGGGTTCATGTCTGCCGCGCAACTGGACCTCATCACACTCACCCTCGAGATACTGGTGCGCGACCCCTCACGGACGCTACGGATTCGCAGTGCAAGAAACTCGAGGACGCATATAAGGAGTTCAAGAAAGTGGCGTTCGCACAGGCGGCGGAAAGGTGGGTGCACAGCGCTCGAGACCGCGGGCTTGGTTAGAAATACAAGCCACGGACGGTTTCAAAACGGTAGAGGGTGTGTTGGGGAGCCTTTGGCCACAGACAAACAGCGCACGCCGTTCGCAAGCCGCCGATCACACCGTCACCATCGAATGAACTAGCCCCTGAGCTCAAGGCGCCGCTACCGCCGTCACCCATATGGAAACATTCCTCTCGTTCGTATTCTGGATTTTCACCCTCACTGCGGCCGTTCTAGTATGAATCCCGCGGGTCACTTCCGTAGCTGAACTCCCAGGTAAATCTTGCTTGTATTAGTATCAGTCACGTTTGTTACAGGCTGGCGGTTTTGTCTCCTTGACTTCGCTTCTTATTTCCCTTTTGAATAGATACGTAGAACTCAGTGTTGTGATACACGCGGTCTGCTACAATTGTGGCATTAGTGACACAGATATGACTGCGACGTTGTTTGACGTCAACCCTGTCTTGACTGAGGTGTGTTCTAGATATTGGGACTTGGTATCCCCGACTCCTATAAGCGCGACGTCGTACTGTCCGTTTATAGTAGTCGACATACAGAGTATACCTGCTTATCGCAATTGACGTCGCAATATGAACAGTGAAGTGGGAGAGCGAAGCCCTGACAGAACGCTATCATAATATACCAGATCGGAACAAAATTCCGGAGGTGTATGAAAAGGTTATATTAAGGTTATTACAGAGCTGGCTGCCCTAAGACCCACCATGTTGCGCCAAGTGACCGCCCAGTGACCGGTGGTGGTATGCACCTAGCGCGCGGCGCGCGGTGCAGCTTCAAGTTGTGCCGGCGGAGTACGCCGTACTTTACGCCACTATGCTAAAGTTCGCAATTCTAGTAGAGGCGGGGCCCATCAAGAAAGAGGACATCCTAGAACACGGGTGATGTTCCACTTGCTCAAATAAAGAATGTGCGAGACGCCACGCATGCGACGCTATCCAACACGTGTACGCGGTCCTTCCGATCGGGTGTCTATCGCCCGAGAAGCTAGATCGCATCGATAAAAATAAGATTGTGCGACTGCGGAGACTCGGTGGGCGGCGTCGAACTGAGAGACTTGGGCAATGGCGTGAGCCTGAGATCATCTGCATGGAGTCCGTGTCATTCTCCTCTCCTCGCTGGTTGCCTCAGTGCGCCATTAGGCCGATAATTGGCTCTGAGAGTAAGAGCATCAGTAATCATTGGCACCACCTGCAACCGCAGTACCACGGCGCTCACCGGAATGTAATGGTAGGAGCAGGGTCATACACCCGCCCTTGTTTCTTGACCGGGTTCAGAGGGGCCTTGAACTCAGGCAAAGTTGACAAATCGGCAGGATAGGGCCAGGTGTTAAGGTCCGCCCCCTTAATGAGGGTGTCGATAGATATCTCTGCCTCACCGACATAGTCGTCGGCCGTGAACCTATCCCGGTCGAAAACGGTGAGTCGTATAGGAAGCGATAGGTCGTCTTGGCCCACGTGGAAGAACAATTGCTCATTCCAGTCCGGGTTTCGTGTGTGCTTTATGACAGTCGTACGTCGGACCTCCTCTCCAATTGACACTTCCACGAAGGGATCCATATCGTAGCCCGTGAGAGTCACTGGCTCCGATCAGCGGTGATGTGGCTTTGGAAGTCGAACAACTCACCGGTGCGCCATTTCGGAAGGTCCTTTGCACCACAAATCTCAACCATGACCACGCCAACTTTAACGTGGTTGTTGTTTGCAATCAATGCGTTGTAGGTCTTCTCAAAGTCCACCTGGCCTGTCGAGCCGGGAGGGCGGATAAACCCGACTTTGATGAGCATAGACCCACGCACGGGCTTAGTTGAGCGTGAGGTAATGAGGCCAACGGAGAAGGGCTGGAGGGGAGGGGGTTAAAATCACTACTCTGATCTTCGGTAGTAGAGAGTGTCGCACCTCATTGTCAGGATCGTCGAAAGCGAACGCAGTTCCTTCGATCCACCGGTCTACTGGCAACGAATACTCGCCCATATAATCGTTTCTGATTGTCCCAGACGACAAAATCGAGCGTGCCAAGCATGTGCACAAGCGACATGTAAATTGGGAAGTCGAACGTCGCGTCCTCATCATACACGGGATTGAGGTTGCTTTCGCGCACCGGAGTTTGGAACCGTTCGACCAAAAGAGAGACGGTCACGAAGCTACACAAGCGGGAGGAGGGGAAGGTCAGCAGAGAAACGCCCGCACGATAAAGCAGGGGAGGCGGACGCACGGGTCACTATAGCCGTTGCGGTCATGGGCTTCTAGGTCTTGGCAGGATATGACCTGCACGCGGAGGTAGACCAATGGGGTCTCGCCGGGAGAGGGAGAAGACTCGGAGGAGTCTCTGCTGCTTCCGCGGCGCAAGATAGGGATATGCAGTCGCATAGTACTCCTGGTTTGGGGCCTGTGCTTGGAGAGTCTGCCTGTGCTATTGCCGGATATAGGAGGGTCCCACCAGTGGTGTGAAGTGGAAGTGGACGTGCAGACCAGAATTCTGCTTACAAACAATAGGCCAATATGTGCAAGGCCGGAATCATCGGCTGCCAAGACTGGTTAGTACTAGGTTTGGCTCTTGCCAAGTGATGCCTTTTCTCAAGAAGAGTCTGGACACCTCACAACTATTTACGCGGACTGCCAGTACTGTAGGAAGACCTATCAATATCTTATCTGTCACGGTGCACTTGTTTTCGCCGGACTCGTCGCCTTGGCCTTTCGCGCCAAGTCACCACACCGTCGGATTTTGCTCCCTCTCGGAGTCGCCCTCCTCTGATGCAGGTCATCTTTCACGACTGTCCCTATTAATACGCGTCCTTGACGTCAGTCCTTTGGTTCACCGCTCAAACGATGCCACTCTCTTTTTCAATCCTCTATCAGGTACAAATCAATAGCACGAACGTTAGGGTACAGTTGGCGAGAGCGTGGTCAAATCATTCCGTGACTGGTATCAGAACAAGGCCAAGTCCCTGTCAGAAAGTACGAGGACCGCGAGTTGGAGAAATTTGTTGATGGGATCTCCAGTCTGTGTGAATCCAGGGCCGTCGCCACGTGCGACAACCATCTCGTGGCCTTACCTGGACCAACGAACCTTCAGGTGTGTCCCGTTGAGTACCATTCAGCTGGCACAGCGAACTTTCACAAGCAGATGCAGAAATCCATTCAACGAAGGAACTCAGGCCTGCTTGAAGGCACTGTACTACATTCCTGGCGCGATTCGCAGTCTACTCGCACTATACGCCGCGGGGGGACACCATTTTCTGGAGATCCTACCAGGCTACCACTTCTGAACTCCCCAGAGTCGCCGGAGATCACTGACGAGTGGTGGGACACGCCCAATGATGACGTCGCGCTATCGAGTTCGGTGTGCGGCAGCGGTGGTCGCAGTATTCATGATCACCCCCCAGCGCCGTGCGCTTGACGATTTCGTAACTCCCAACGTCGGTTTCATCTGGGACGACAACAGTGGCAAACAGTTCCTCTAAGCGACTCCGAGTTGGCGCCGACGCGGACGGCGATGCCGCTTTCGAATTCCACCTCCGCAGTCACAGCGCGCGACTGCAGGACCTCGCGCGCTTCCTCACGGGCACCAAGGATATGCTAAGGTACATGAACACCCAGTAGTGGACTTCCGACAACGTGGACTCGAACCGCCAGGAGCACCGGAAACTCTTCGATACGCGTCATACGGCAGAGTACCGCACTGGCCGTGGCACGTTTGACCAGCAAGGGGACCGGGGGTCGCCGGCGTTCGTGCCTTCCGCGCAGCAAGATCTCGTCACACTGACTCGGGAGATACTGGCGCGAGATCCCGTCCGGATGCTGCTAAGTCGCAGCGCGAGGCATTCCGTGATGCATGGATGGAACTCGTACATGTGGTGTTGGAAAAGGCGCCGGACGGCCGCGGGCACACATGCGAATGCTATCAGAGCCAGTCCTGGGGACTTTGTTCTGATAGACGCGCAAGCCGCACAGAGTTTCGAGAGGGTCAAGCACGCTCCGAAACCCGTGGTACAGAGCCTTCGGCCGCAGATAGACGCCGATGCCGTACAGATATCCTCCACCATCTGTGATCCTTCGCCAGCAGGTCTATCCCATCGACGAGCCTGTCCCGGCGCATGTTGGATCTCCCCAAAAGTCGTCGCCTCCGCCAATTGAAGCCATTCCCTCTATGCAATATTCGGTATCGTCAACCTTAGCAGGGCGTGAGCTTGCCACTGGGTAGTTGGGCTATTCGAATTCGGCGGATGCACTTGTGTGACAGGTTCAAGTCCCCAGATTCCCAACTGCGCACGCATAGGTTAGTACGCAACCCCTTCTTTGTTTCCCTGTTTCACTTTCAACACATGCGTGCGACTTGCCTTACAGTAAGTACGTCTACGTCGTCCTCCACTTTCACATCCTTGTTATATTCTGGCGTTCTCACGCGCTGGTACGAGTTTTTATTGTTTATCAAAGCTGATGACTACGAGGAAGGCCCATACTCACCGTTGCTTCGGTACAATGACGGCGAGCAACGACGATGGTGTGCGCATGGTGCGGCTCGCGGTGGGCGAGTGGGCTGCACGCACTGATGCACGTATTCGTCAAGATCGGCACGGAGGCAGAGTACAGCGAGAGAGGACACGATTGCTTGCACGAAGGTGTCTGTCTATCTAGCTTTCGGAATGAGGCTGCTCCGTGCATGTATCGTGACTTGAGTGCGCGGGGCTACTATTGAACCTTGACGCAGGGCACGATGTCAAGGAAAGGGACAGAAAAGGCGGAGGGCGAAAGACCACGCAGTCGCGTTACGGATTGGTACACGCTCACATGGCAGGACTCAGACGCGGTGTTGCAGCAATGGGCACATAACTTGACTTGAACCTGACGACAGTACGTGCCCCTGAGTATCGTGTTGAGACAAAGAGTTTGGGGTGAGTGAAACATGAACCGGACCCTCAGTACATCCGAGTCGCTTGCGCATCCCCTAAGAATCCCAGAATTTCCCACGCCCCGCGCGGAACGGTTGCACTAGGCGATTACCCCAGTTCTTGGTATGCGAATCGTACCATAGCGCTCATCATGAATCCGCTCGAGTCCCGAACTCAATAAACTACCGAGCTCGCTACCGAGCAGAGAAGTCTAAGTGCCCCAGAGCACGACATCGGGAAATACACGCAACCAATGCGTCAGGGGTTTCCTCTGCGAACCAAGCTGCGAATACTAGGATGTAAACTTGGCCCAGGAACATTTCTAACGACACTGCCGTACCTTTATGCTACGGTTCTAGATCTCACGCCATGGCGACAAGGACGCGACTACTATACACCCACCAACCCTGGCGCCCTTGACAGGGATGCCACACCCTGGTCATAGGGGAATTTAAATTTTTATATGGAAGGGAAGGAAACACTGGTTATTGAGCATCGAAACGTGTTATAAACGTACAAGTTGAAGCGCTACTGTAGTACATGGGGTATTCTGCCCTCAGGCGCACAATAATGAAAAAATATATACTATGGATCTGCACCTGTCAGCGCCGGGATGAAAGAGCGTTATACAAAAATGGATGAGTATAGCACGAGAAAATAAAAATGAGACCCAGAGAAAACAAGACTACGACAACCAAGAACCGAAATAATGAGTGTAAAGTTTTGTTGCTGCCTCACTTAAACTGGAATTGTCTCCACGCCGCTTGAAGGAAAACGAGGGCATGCGGCAAGGATCAGACATAGCCCTGTAAAGAACGTAACACTCAATCCAAGGACGACCAAAGGGGAGGGTGAATTGGCTGAGTGAAGTAGTCGGATATCCAGACCCCAAAGAAATAAGAAGACGGCAACGAGAAGCCACTCGCGCAGGATCCGGAGGATCGCCTCGACATTCCGGACCGATCCTTGTTGCATGGCGAACGCGATCACTATTTCAGGGCTACGTAACCCATAACGCGGTCGGTCTACGGCCGCGTATCGAGGAATCCACTGACGCAGCAAGGTCGAGAACACGACACAAGCAAGGCCAACGGTCAGGCTCGCAAGCCATAGCACGCACGTCAACACGACGGCACAAGTCACCAGCGGCTTGGAGAATGACGTCGCTGGAAGTGCGATGGCGGTAGTGGCGCCGCTGGTCGAGCCGCCGAAGAACTTCCGGACCTGCGTGAGATAGAAGGCCAGGATTTCGTGTGGGTTCGATCGACCGGTCATGTAACAGCGCGAAAAGAATGTCGCGACGGTGATCAATAGCAGTGCGCTCTGTAGTTGTATAGTCAACGGAAATGGTGGGGGGAGAGAAATTGGGGACCAACCAGGAGCGTAACTAGGTTCGCGTGTCCACACCAATCCTCGACCCCATCACAACCTTCAGCTGATTCTCGCGCGTATGGGGAGGGAAACGCATCCGCTCTATTGAGCAGGTCGACTTCTGAGTCGGATGCTTGAGTGGGCATTCGAGTGGGCAGAAGTGGATTTTGAGAGTCGCTCTGCGAATCTGGCCATACTTGTGGGGAACGTATGTGAGTATGGGAAGAGCATGTTGGGAGAGAGGTTGCTTACTATTAAAAGGCAACACTGCACGGGGCGACACGCCGTGGGGACCTAGTACAGCGTGATCCGAGGACATTGAGGAGACGGTGAGTAAAATGGAGGATGCCATGATGTTATAAAGGGGACCCGATGAAGTTCCACGCTAGTAAGCGAGTCCATGTGGGGAAGATGGATTAACAATTAAACCACCGATGTCAATGGGTCTGCAGTAAACATGTCTTGTCTCTGTCTTCTGCTTTACTTGACCTCTAGCCAATCAGATTCAGGGAAAAAGTCAGCAATCAAACCCCTGCCCGCAATAACGTCGTTTTGTTACGTCTGGGAAGGACGATGTTGAAGGACATGTTGCATCTCATGACGCGGTCAGATCGCTTTTCCGCGTGACCCGGTGAAATAAGATTCGAGTAAAGCGATCATTTTCTGTTTATGTAATGTAGCGACGCGAAATTACAATTTGGGTCTGTGATCGCCATCAGAACGGTACTAGGTGACTAGATGCGGGGAAGGTACTGGGAAAAAACATGTACATGTTGACGACCACAAGGAACGTATACAACATACAATGGGGTAAAATGGAGAATTTTTGTGAAAATGTTAGCAAGAATGATGCGCTGTTAGGGGGATTATAAACCAAGGTTGTTATAAACATGACTTGAAACATGATTTGGTTTTTCCTGGGCATTTGGGTACGTCCTGGCGGAATTCGCTTACATCTTGACTGCGCAACCCTGCGCAACCTTACCTCTTTGGCTCTCTGTCTTTGATGTTAGACTCGGAGGGGTCGTATACTACTCATGACCTATGAGTGTAATTCCGTACAGCGTAACTGACAGACACGGGTACTCGACCCTTGACCAGAGCACCGTGTGAAAATGGTGCCCTGGAGTGCTGGCAAGACAACGAGACGCCCGACAATTCCGACCCTTCTGTGCCTTGGTATTCTATGATACCAGTGAGTCCTGCAAGATTACATGTTTCCGTGATGTCAAATTCACTGGTCAATCCCATCACCTTATCACCTACTTACCATGATCTTTAGACTCATGTCAATGGTTCCTTAAGTTACAATGTCTTCCCTCTTCCCTGTCGCTCACTGGCATGCCGACATTATTCTATCTCGACTTCCGCCGTCGCTATGCCTTGCACCTCACACTGACATCACGGTCACTGGCATAAGTTACCTCACAGATACACCTCGTGGCCGTATGGTGCTTTCTAGAACTAATGAGAGAGGCTCGCTCTCGTACCCACTGCCCAGGGCCCAGGTCCACTCGCTATACGGGATGGCCTTCTTCCATTTGAGGCTTTAGTGTAACTTAACCGTCTTTCCACCACCAAGTTAGTACCAACGACTCTGTGGCTTCAGACTCTTTGACGCAACGGGCAAGGTGGGATGTATGAGGTTCCAAGAGCTCGAGAGGCTGGGGTCAAGTGAAAGACAGAAAATGCCATGGTTATACAAGATGCAGCCTAAGAGCCTGAGAATACACGTTGACTGGAGAGAACTGAAGGTGATTCCGGAGATTGTTTCATGTTCAAGTTTCACATAGCCCCAGAGCGCCCAATACCGCCCGCGTTCGGGAGGTCCAGGAATAGTATAGTACAGAAGCACAAATTAGCGTCCATCCCGCGAACTCGCGGCGATATAGACGCCAACTAAACAATGGGCCGAGTGCACGTCTCGGCTGGCCCGGGCGACGCGGGCGAAGGGATGACGGACCACGGGCGCTATCGTGTTAAGGCTGCACGGGTTCGGCAGGTGTAGACAGGATCGTGAATGAATATGTGACATCTGAGTCCTTTAACTTATAACTTACGAAGGTAGAAGTTGGCTGTGTGCAGAATCAGGGAGAGGGGGTCCGACAGGTCCTCACCGGCAGCAGATTTCCGAAGGATTTCTGCCCACGGCCCAGCCCAAGGGCGCCGAGCGCAACGTTACATAATTACAATTACAGTACTGTAAATGCTATGATTCGTCGTCGTTTTTTTCTTCAACTTTTCGCTAAATGTATCATGAAGAACAGGCGGCAATCGCACAAACTCATCTTTGAGTTATGTAATCTCCAACTGAGCCTGTAAATAATTAAAAATTAAAAATTCTCCGTAGCACCTATCATAGTAAGTTAAGTCACACTGCAGGCCGTGCAACTTGAGAAGCTGACACTCAACTGCTGCCCATTTCCTATCTGCTCCCAAATTGCTTGGTGTGGCCCGAGCAATACCGTGACAATGTAAACAATCGCAAGTGAAATACCGTAGAAGGAAGATATAAGTGAAATTGACAGTCTCGCGTTACTGTAGGGAGCGCTCATAACATGCTTGCATTCCGGCACGGAACTGAGTCAACCGACTCTCGGTACATCGTCAAGCACAGTAGTTCTTCATTCAAAAATGTCTGTATGTAACAGTAGGTTACTGTAAGATGTCTCAGTCTTTGGGCGTCAGCAATCCAAGAAAGTCAAAAATAACGGCCGTCTGACTTTCGTAGAAAGGAACACCGTCCACGCGGCCGATGTTTGACCTACTGCTGCAAGGAAGCCGACCAATATGATCCTGCTCAAACGGGCAACTGCCGCAGATCATAGCTATCGGCATCAACACTCGAGGTTCAACAAGCCAGTTCCCGGGTGGCTCGGTCTCATGCTCCGGCCATGTTGGTGGTGTAGTCTCGTCGCAGTGGGCCGCGGTAAGCGCCGGTGGGAGTGTGCTCGTCGGTGGTCAGCCATTCTTGCAGTAGCGTCCCCGGCGGGCCCTTGAGCGTCCCGGCCTTTTTCCTCCACTGTGTCCGAGTCACGGTCTGTGTGGCATGTGACATGTGACTCCTCGAGAACTTCGAGAAGGCTCCAAGGAAGGCTCGCTTGGGGTGTCGAGTAACTTAAACGGCTCAATGTGGCGTTTTCCCCCTTTCTTCAGACGCCGCGCGCATGGTCTTATCAGGCGTTGCGAGGGGGGGGTGACCTGGAAGAGGACATCCCTGGCGACCTCAACCTTAGCTCCCAGCAGTCCGTCAAGGGCCGCAAGGTAATGAGGGTCATCCGCGTGGTCTAGCGGATTGGACGCAAGCGACGGTGGTAGGAGTCATCGTCGAGCGAGCGACGTTGGGCGAGGAGCTCGGGAGTAGGAGGATCGGGCTCAGCAGCGACCGCCGCCATCGGGGCCGCGGCTTCGCGAGTGGTTATAAACATCGGGGGCGCGGGCTCGTGTAAGGTTAGCAACGGGGGGCTAGCCAGCGCAGCGTGACGGTTGTTCTGCTCCATAGAGCTCTAGACCGACAGTGTTCGCGAGGATTTACGAAAACCAGCACCAGAAGATGGTGTGGGGTGTTGCCTTTCAATAGTAAGCAACCTATCTCTCTCCCAACGTGCTCTCTTCCCGTACCCACATACATTCCTCACATGTGTGGCCAGATTCGCAGAGTGTGGGCAGAAGTGGATTTTACAGTAAGAGTCGCTCGGATGTGTAAGGACAGCGGCCGCACATGTGTAAGCGTCAGCTGGACCGGCAACACACAAACCGCTGTCTTGGCTTTTACTCTACGAAATTAATATTCTCTCTGCATAGATACTTCATAGTTCACGTAGAATAACCTCAGCCTTTTTTCCCAAACGGCTGAGGTTAGTATTTTACTCTATACCGTCTATGCTACTTTTACTTACTGTGTACTTAGTCGCATTCTCGCGCTCCTACAGGTAGTAGTTACCCAATATTTCCAGCCTTTTCTCACAAACGGGAGAGTCGCCCATTCTCGTGCCCCTACAAGATGCCCAATCAAGCATCTGACTCAGAAGTCGGCCTGCTCAATAGAGCGGACGCGTTTCCCACCCCATACACGCCAGAGTCAACCGAAGATTGTGATCGGGTCAAGGATTGGTGTGTTGAAATGTTGAGCGTCCATGTGCGAGGTGTCTCGGCGTCGGACATGCGTGATCGGAAGAGATGAGATACGAGCGTAGGCTCGTAACACGATCACTAGTAGTTATGATCAGGACAATCACGGAGCTCTACTTAGCTGAGCTATCCGTTCACATTTGTTTCTAACGGACTGCGGGCTTCCGCATATTCTTTCACGTATGTACTGTTTTTACGATGTACTTAAGGATGCGCTGTGTACGCCCGGCACCCCACTCGTTTACCTCTCGTGGTGTGCCAGGTGTGCCAGTAACCGACCCCATTAACCTGCTGCGCTGCAACATGGTGTGGGCACGCGTATAGTTACACTCCTGGTGGGTCCCCAATCACTCTTCCCCCACCATTTCCTTCGGCGTTGACTATACAGAGGCAGAGCGCACTGCTCTTGATCACCGTCACGACATTCTTTTCGTGCTGTTACACGACCAGTCAGTCGAACCCACACGAAATCTTGGTCTCATCAGCAATGCGACACTCGCTTAATTTTTCTCTTATTTGGGAAATAAACCACTTAAGTCCCCCTAAACGAGATTAAGCGGGATTTCAGATCAGATATCATCTAAGGCCGAGTAAGCAAATAAGTAGATCCCCTGCCTGAAACCGTGCTTAATTTTAAACTTATTCACGTGGCTTACTCGTCCTTATTTATTAAGCACATGGCTTATTGTTTAAGACAACGTTTAAGACGACCAATTTCGTATCAATTATGTGTATTTGGAACAACTACACTACACAGTACATGACTGTAACATGACTGTATGATGAGACGATGCCCATACTGGCATATTTGCTCCAATACTCCAATAACTTGAGCTTCGATACATGTGAGCGTGTGCTTACGAGGTTGACGATCTGGTGGGGTGTCAGCGCTCTGCTCCAGAGTCGTTCGGGCACGGAGAGAGCACGAATTCACCTTATCTACCATCGCAGCAGGGAGCGAGGATGTCGTCTTGATACTAGCGATGGCCGCTGACGTGTCCTTGGGCACAACATCACCACGGTAAAGCAGGCACATAGCCACTATCAAAACACTATAAGGAAATTCCACAAACTCTAAATCGAAAGCGTACGCACTGTATTTGCTGTCCTTCGGTCACGCAGTGGTTCCATCTCCAAAGGATACTGGGATTGGCCTGAGGTAGGTGTGCGCTGTGCCATGCCCGAGAGTTTGACGCTCGCCATCGAGCCGATGATGCAAAACGTGAGTTGAGAAATTAAAAAGAAAAAGAAATAAGAACCTTGTCTCGTGGATGACGTTGCATGGGGGGGCTGATTTCGAGTTGATTTGACGGTTTGTTAAGCAATAACGGCAAGAATATTGAGGTTAGTCAGAAGAACAGAAAAGCAATAATATATAAAACATACGATATGGCAGTGACAACCAGGAGTAGGTGAGAGTCATCGTCAGTCTGCGAGATGGGTTGGATAAGGTCTCCTGCAAAGAACGGGGGAAATCCTGGAGCAGCGTGCAACAGGCCACCGGTCGCTCGTCATATCAACAGTAACCTAGACAAAAAAAAATAAGAAGTACGATTAAAGAGACTGAGGACATACCAAGTTGAAACCATTCCACAAAAACAGCTCTATACAGTTGAAAGGCCAATTAGTCGACTGTCAAAAATGTAGTCATGTTCATAAGTGGGGTTTTTCGCGATGGTTGAACTCGACAATTTGAACTCCGTCTCGAATGATTGGCTCGGCTACTTGTTGGGGTCTTTGTATCTATTTGGTGGAACATTCACCCACCGTGACCAAGTCGACTCGGAGCTGGGCTGCACTGCGAGCCAAGTGTCGCTGCTGTAGGGCTACCCCCCGGCGCTGCCATTAAGATGTGGCCAACTGTCCTCTAGACAGTCCTAGTCACTCTTAATGCCTGCTTAGCCGGTGCGATAGTACTTCATGGCAGTGGTCATTGTTGTGAGCCGCACTCAATGTACGAACGACGCTATTGCGTCACGATGGGACCTGCAACGTGTACCGCAAGGTGTGTTCCAAACCCGATGACTCAACCGTGTGACCATGCATGAGCTACCTCAACTGGCACAAACCGCATGCGATCCCGATGGCGACGATGCCACATACGCCCCCAACCGCTGGCACGGCGATGACGACGCGGCTCTACGACAAGGACGTAGCTGCTTGCGACCTGAGTGACGATGCGAGCCACCGATGCAAGCCACACCGCGTGGGCCCCACGACAACAATTCGGCACTGCAAGACCTCGACGACGATCAAAACCCCACCTCTCCGAGGGCTCGGAGGTGCATATATCAATTTGTTAACCAACGCCACCACTGGGGTGTGCATGCGATTCCGACCACGACGAGGACTCCAGGGGCTGCATCGACCACAACGAGTCGACGGCGCCCCTCCGCACGCGACCCCGATACCACTGCTTAGCATGTTCCCTGTGCCACCCAACTACAACGACCACAACGCTGGCACTGCTGCCGCCAGGATAGTTCCAATGCGAATGATGTTTGCGGGTCATGCGACAGTCTCGAACGCCCAGTTGTACTTTGGTTGGACTCACAATATCCGTCTCTTGCTTTCTTAGTACGCTTGTAAATTTACACTACATGTTTGAGGAAAAATCAGGCTCTGAAACACCCTATACTTGCTTGGGGGGCTTAGTAGTCGCTTAGCATTGCTGATGGCTTAGTGGCAGAACAATCAACTGTAAGCGATGAAATAAGTTGGGTTAAACTTGTGTCGTTTTGCTGATGCTTCACGCAGGTCCGGAAGTTCTTCGGCGGCTCGACCGGCGGCGCCACTACCACCATCGCACTTCCAGCGACTTCATTCTCCAAGCCGCTGGTGACTTGTGCCGTCGTGTTGACGTGCGTGCTGTGGCTTGCGAGCCTGACCGTTGGCCTTCTTGTGTCGTGTTCTCGACCTTGCTGCGTCAGTGGATTCCTCGATACGCGGCCGTAGACCGACCGCGTTATGGGTTACGTAGTCCTGAAATAGCGATCGCTTTCGCCATGTTTCGCCATGCAACAAGGATCAGTCCAGAATGTTGAGGCGATCCTCCAGATCCTGCGCAAGTGGCTTCTCATTGCCGTCTTCTTATTTCTTTGGGGACTGGATATCCGGCTGCTTCACTCGGCCAATTCACCCTCCCCTTTGGCCGTCCTTGGATTGAGTGTTACGTTCTTTACAGGGCTATGTCTGATCCTTGCCGTATGCCCTCGTTTTTCTTCACTATCCTCGAACAAGATGCAAGAGATGTTGAAGCAGGTACTCGGCAGTTTGTTCGATCCAATGATATGACCGAACTGGAGCGTGCATAACTCTATCACATCAATTTTTCTTAGTTCAATTTCTTTTCGATTAGTTTTCACAGTTGGGCAGAGTGAGGATGGGCATGGGTGGTTAGCAGCACGTACAGAGGGGCTGGTCAATCATCTTCGATTATGCGATCTTCAGACCAACGCAGTGTTTGAGAAAGCTCAGGCACATAGAGATCGTGCGTCAGCACCGGCACCCACTGTGGCTGGCAAAAGGACCCATCGTGATCATGATATGGAGGAAGAATCCAAAGATCCTGGGGCATCATCATCATTATTCCAACAACCCAATATATCACTGTATCTGGGTCAAATACCTGCGTTCCACGTTCAAACACCTTCTGACACCTTCCAGTCCCTGTATACTCTCTCAGTAGTACCAAGGGGATCTCATTCAGATTTTGAACGAGAACTGTCTGTTGCCTCCTCTATCTCTACCTCATCGTCTGGCCGTGGTCCCTCTCCCTTCGACCTCCTGCAAATCCCATCTCAATCTCAATCTCAATCTCGACATGGCGCAACTCGTGCCTCTTCATTTAACCCTCAAGCACTCGCTGAACTGACCTGGTCAGACGTACATCAGGCGCGCTTCGAAGAACGAATCACACGCATCACTGCAGCAGCAGTATTTCTGCTCTCGTGGGTAGAAAACCCAGAGTGGCTGGATTTTTGCAACAATTTTGTTCCGCAAGCCAAGTTGCCAAGTTGAAAAGTTCTTACCAAATGTCTTCTGCCGCAAACACTCAACAAATTACAACAGAAGGCAAAGCAGCAGGTTAGTGGCAAGAACGCGACTGCCTCGTGTGATGGCTGGACAGGCGAAAACTTCCACCACTACATTGGGTTCATGATCATGGTTGATAAGAAGGTATGGCACTTTTATCACAACGAGCACACTTGTTACGAACTATCTTGGTTTCCTCCTTTACGTCTCCCGACTCCTGTACTTTTACGATACGTTCCCATGACTCGCGCTTCTCGGCTTCCATTCCGCGCCTTGCGCCCCGGCGATAGGATGGCCAGTTTTACGCTTTGTTTCGTCCGCTGACCATTTCTCAGTCACGCGTCGCCCCGCGGGATTCCCTTGTACCACATATGACTATTCCCTTTGTTCCGGTTCTTGTACGACTACGCCAGACTTGCGCCATATGTTTGTGTAGTACAAACATCCTGTAACAGTATATAAGTCACGCCCTACCTAGCATGTACGGTAGACTTGACTTCTTGTGTAATACCACATCGTCTTTGCCTCACGAACGCCTCGACTCGCCCTTGCGCTTGAGTCCCCGTCTTAGCTCGCCAATTGCGCTTGAGCCTTGCCTTTCTACTATTGCGCTCGGTACCAGGGATACCGAACGACACTTGTTCATCACCGAACTGAGTCTTAACCGACTCGCGCTCTTCCGATCCCGTAGACTTAGACGCGGTACACGTCGTACCTAACGCCCCTGTGGTGGCGTTACATTAAGTCAAGTCTCTCACAGTGGCGAACCTTCATAGTCGCGCCAGATCCCAGTTTCAGGCAGAGTACATCGACAGATACAGCGACGACGAGCTTTCCGATAAAATCAAAGGAGCCGTCGTTTGGAAGGAACACGAAGGAGTGGAAGGATACTTTCTCTTCCACCCTAACACGCAGAAATATCGACAGGTTCACTATCTCGAGGACCTACGACAGTGGGCGTATATTGATTACTCCGCAAAGAAGGGCCAGTGGTACACCATCAGCATAGTACCCCAAGCACTCGGAGTCGGACCCCTTACAACGAAAACTACCTCTGGTATTGCCATCGACGACGACGCCCCATCACCTAGTGTGTCTGTACCCACAACGAACCTACCCATCATCGACCCAACGACTCATTTTCAAACTCACGTCATGTCCCAGACCTTACAAGCTTCAGCTAGCACGACTCTCACCAGTGGAGGGGGAGGATCCTCTGGAGCATCGGGCTCAGGAGGAGGAGCATCGAATCCGCCTAGCGGCGGCGCACCGGTACCACCGTCTGGCGGTGGCGGTGGCGGTAGCGGTGGCGGTGGCGGTGGCGGTGGCGCCGCGCCAGGAGGAGCCGCACCTGTAGCGCCAGCCCCCGGAGGGAACGGACGACTGGGAGGAAACCCTCCCCCCGAGTTCACCGGAATCAGAGACGAAAGCAAAGCCTTCCTGCGAGCGTTTCGTCTCTACAAGGAAATGAATCCCACCGTCGACCAACTCGCAATCCCCGCATCACGAGCCATGACGTTCTTGTCATATATTCGAGGCCCATTAGTGAACGACTGGGTCGACGAACAAGCCCAATGGCTAGAAGATCAGATAGCGGCCGGTGTTCTCCGACAAAACGAAGTCCTATGGACCACCGTCAGGGACCGGTTCGTACAAGCCTACACCGACACATCCGAACAGACCAATGCGCGTAAGGCGCTCCAGACTCTCACGATGAAGGGAGGAGATATCGACACGTATGTCGCAACCTTCCAGAACCTCGTCACGAAGGCCGGGTATAACCCCGACGAAGCTACAACGCTGGAGTTATTCCAGGACGGACTCCCCAACCAGTTAGTAGTCAATGCTGTCCGCTTCCAGCACCCAGTCAATTGGGAGCAGTGGAAGGCGGCCGCCCGGTTGCAGCAGGCTGAATACCTTATTCTCAAGGATCGCCTCGGCAAGGGCAAGCCCCAACGAAAGAAGGGAGGACAAAGCAGAGAGCAGTGGGTCCAAGCTCTCAAAGGAACCCGCGACCCCAACGCCATGGATGTTGGACGCGCCCGAGCCTCCGTGGCCCTCACCGATGCCGACAAAGCCTCCCTTCAGAAGGAGGGACGATGTTTTAGATGTCGTGCGCAAGGGCACATCTCGCGTAACTGCCCTCAAAAAGGCCTGCGAGTGGCTGCGGCTACATCTACCATGGCGCCAACCCCCATGTCCCCACGATCACCAGCCCCGACTCCCTCGGGTTCAGGTTTACCAACTCCCGCCGTCTCTTCTTTCGCCATACAATCTAGTCGCGTACTATCGAATGAAGAGCAGGCGGATTTACAGATCGCAGCGATGAAGGCACAGACTCAGGAGGTGCGGGACCTCATGGTGGACAAACTATTCGGACGAGAGGATTTTCTCGACGCTTGAACCCGGCGGCCTGGGCTAGAGCATTAAACTTAAACGTGTACACTAGCAGATTTCGATCTATGCGAATCCCAGTCTTGTTCAAATCAGTACACGCAACGGCCGAACGACAAGTCCTTATCGACTCAGGAGCCACTGACAACTTCATATGCTCCTCGCTTTTGAAACGACTCCAGATCGGGACACGGGAGGTGACTCACCCCATCCGTATTTGGAATGTAGACGGCACCCACAATCAGGACGGTGCCATCACTCATTATACGGACCTCACCGTGCGAACAGGAACGGAGGAGAGGACGCTTCGCTTCTTGGTTACCAACCTAGGAAGGGACGAAGTGATCCTGGGATACCCTTGGTTTACGGCCTTTGAGCCCAAAATCAAGTGGGGGGACGCGACGCTGAACGAGGAGTTTCAGCCGGTCGTGGTCTCGAGCCTTCACTTGTCAGACGAAGCCACGCCCATGGAAGCTTCCATCCGGGCGTTGGAGACGTACGAACTTGACGAGGAAGCGTGGGAACAGCTCATGGACGACGAGCGAGAACCCCAGATCGCGTTTTTACGCAAAACCACAACCGCGTCCGAATTGGCACAGCGAGAGGCGGCAAAGAGGAAGGAGCGAACCTTCGAGGAGATGATCCCCGAAGAATACAGACGCCACCGTAAAATTTTCGATGAAGAGGCGTCCCACCGCTTTCCCCCATCCCGCCCTTGGGATCACGCCATAGATCTCCTTCCCGACGCTCCGCCCTCGCTGGACTGCAAGGTTTACCCACTCGCGCAAAATGAGCAAGAAGCGCTGACCGCCTTCCTGAACGAGCAGTTGGCAAAAGGATACATTCGCTCATCTAAGTCGCCGTACGCATCCCCCTTCTTCTTTATCAAGAAGAAGGACGGCAAGTTGCGCCCCGTCCAAGACTACAGGCGATTAAACGAACTCACGATCCGAAACCACTACCCGCTCCCTCTAATCCCGGAACTCATAGATCGGATACGCGATGCGCGCCTCTACACGAAACTTGACGTCAAGTGGGGGTACAATAACGTACGCATCAAGCTAGGAGATGAGTGGAAAGCCGCCTTTAAACTAACCAGGGGTTGTACGAACCCCTCGTCATGTACTTCGGGCTTACCAACTCCCCCTCTACGTTCCAAGCAATGATGGACGACACGTTCCGACCGCTTACCCTGACAAATGAAGTGATCGTCTACATGGACGATATCCTAATCGCCACGCCCCTCGACTACCCCCACCATCGCGCTATAGTGCATGAAGTTCTCCGCTTGTGCGAAGAACACGACCTTTATATCAAACCCGAGAAGTGCGAATTCGAGGTATTGGAAGTCGAGTACCTCGGACTCATCATAGGCCATGGAAATCTCCGGATGGACCCTGTTAAGGTACGGGGTATCCGAGAATGGCCCGCTCCGAGGAGTCTCCGCGAAGTACGCGCCTTCCTCGGATTTTGCAACTTCTATCGGCGATTCATCCGCGGTTTCTCCGCACTCGCGCGACCCCTACACGACCTCACCCGTAAAGACACCCCGTGGCACTGGGGGCAACGGGAGCAAGATGCATTCGATAATGTCAGACGTAGCATCGAACGCGAACCCACACTCCTGTTCCCCGACCTCACTAAGCCATTCGAACTCGAGGTCGACGCATCCAACGTCGCCATCGGAGCCGTACTTAATCAGCTCGGCCCGGATAAAAAGCTGCACCCTGTTGCGTTCCACTCCGAATCCTTTAGCCAGGCGGAACGCAACTACGACATTTATGACAGAGAACTACTGGCAGTCGTCAAGGCTCTGCGAGCGTGGCGCACATATCTAGTCGGCTCCCCCCATAAGATTATCATCCACACCGACCACGCCAACCTTCAATACTGGAAGGAGCCCAGAAAGATCAGTAGAAGAGTCGCGCGCGAGTTCCTGGAACTCTCGGAGTACGATTTTCTCCTAAAACACGTCTCCGGAGTCAAGAACAGTCGCGCGGACGCCCTATCGCGAAGAGTAGACTACGCGGCCCACGAAGAGGACAACAACGACATTATTGTCCTCCCCGCGGACCGCTTCCTTCGAGCGACGGAAATGTCCATGCACGATATGGATATTTGGACCCAGATATCGCAGAACCTCGACGAGAAAGAAGTACTGCGATGGGTCGAACCCCACAACCTGCGAAAAGTAGGGGGACTGTGGTGGAAGAACGACGCACTAGTTGTCGTGGGCGACAACGATCTTAAACGGGGGGTAATCACCTTTTTCCACGACACACCAGCCATGGGACACCCAGGAATCGCAAACACTTACGAACTGCTACGACGCGACTATTGGTGGCCCAACATGCGCAAGGACGTAGAAGACTACGTCAAAGGATGCGCAACATGCCAGGCAAACAAGATCAACCCCCACCGTCAAAAACCACACCTTTTCCCCATCACCACAGACCCGAACGCCGAACCATTCGAAGTCGTCGCTATGGACTTCATTACCAAACTCCCTCCGTCCGACGGATACGACTCCATACTTACAATCACGGACCATGACTGCTCGAAAGCTTCAATCTTCATTCCGTGTAACGAGTCGATTACAGCAGAAGGAGTAGCGCGACTATATCTTCATCACGTATACCCACATTATGGCATACCCCGGAAGATTATTACCGACCGAGACCCCCGATTCACTTCCGCATTTATGACCAATCTATGCAAGGTCCTCGGAATTCGCCAGAACATCTCATCCGCCTACCACCCCCAGACCGATGGACAGTCAGAACGAACGAACCAATGGTTGGAACAATACCTCCGACACTGGAGCAACGTGCAGCAGGATAATTGGGCGGAAGCCTTGCCGGTTGCCCAGTTCGCGCACAACGCCTGGCCCAACGCGACCACAAAAGAGTCGCCCTTCTCCCTCATTATGGGGTGGGAACCACGAACCGTATGGACGCCCAAACCCACATCATCCCCATCCGTCGAGCAACGCCTAGAAGACATGGTCATCAGACGACAACACGCGCAAGACTGCATCAAACATGCGCAAACGCTGATGGCAAAAAGGGGCAAGACGCGCTTCATCCCTTATCAAGAAGGCGCAATGGTCTGGTTGGAAGGCACAAATCTCCGAACCTTCTACCCCACTGCAAAACTCGCCCCAAAACGCCACGGACCGTTCCGAGTGAAACGAGTCCTCTCTGATGTGTCATACGAATTAGAACTTCCAAACACGTGGAAGATACATCCGGTCTTCCATGCGAATCTCCTTACACCATATAAGGAGACGGAGCTCCACGGCGCAAACTTCACGCGCCCACCCCCGGACCTGATCGATGGGGAGGAAGAGTTTGAGGTGGAGCGCGTCCTTCAGTCCCGGTCATATGGACGAGGGCGCAAACTTCAATTCCTCATCCAGTGGAAGGGCTTCCCGATAAGTGACAGCACGTGGGAACCCCTTGAAAACGTTCGACACGCCCCGGATCTCATCGCCGACTTCTATCGCCTAAATCCTACCGCCGAAGGGGCTGGACGAAAGATATAAGACACATCCTTCGACACCGCTATCGCCCAACCCCCTCTCTCTACTCCACCATGACCACCACGCCCATCGTCTCTACCATTCAGACCCGTCGTCCAGTTGAAATCATCCTCGAAAATCTAACCGTCCCTTCACAGGACTTGGGTGTCCCCTCCGAACCAGAGGGTCGTACGCCGTACTCCGTAATCCCTGACTCACCCCCACTCCCCGTACTTGCACTTGCCACCTCAGCCCTAGCGTCGCTGGCCGAGGTATCTGAGACGGTCGCTAAGTCACCTGAATCCCCCCGACCCATTGTCGTCCCCTTCTCCGTCGACACACCCGTCCCTGTCCACGTACCAGCCACACCAACCTACCCACCCGAGACTACCGTATCCTTGACCCCACCACCACCGTTGTCCCCTCCCGCCGTCCCTGCTGCCCACATCCCTATGCCGCCATTCCCTGCTGGGATGGACCATACATTCACGCCAATCCCACAGACCAGGGTGGTCGAGCCCGACCCCGCTTTGGCCCGCCTCGATGACGACGAGGAGGATAAGGAGAACGAGGACCCTGGCATCCCTTTTTTCCTCAATGACCCATCGCTCCCCACCTTCTTCCCTCTCTTAGTCGGCGAGACGGGAACTACCAAGCAGACCGCACGATACATTTACTATCGTCATAACTACCAGGAGGTTGTCGGCACCATGGGTAAAGGACATCCTTGCTATGCGTCGCAGGTGTTCTTGAACGAAGTGTACATGGGCCAGCTGGCACAACACATCACCGATAACCAGCTGAATATGTTCCATCCCCACGATCCCCGCGCCATTGTACTGAACGAGGTTCTCATTGAGCTACACCAGCCCCGCCTTCATGCCGACATCTCTCGCCTTCGCGAATGCCTCACGCGGCGGGATGCCCTTCGCACCCGCCAGTCAGACATACGGCGATTGGAGACTGAGCTGACGCGCGACCAATTCCACCTCGACATGGACTTCTCGTCCGTCCGGAAGCGTCTTCAGTACGCTCGGGCAATCCCCTCATCGCGGACAAGTACGCCGAGCTTCACGCAAAGCCGGTACGTCCGCGTGGCTCGCCAGAGCCCATCCCCCTAGCCCCTCGCGACGTTGGACCCAGCGAGATGCCCCGCCTCCAAGGGGAGGGCGGCAAGCGTCGGCACAAGTGTTTCCAATGCAAGTCCGAGAACCACCTGGTGGCGCAGTGCCCGGAGCGGCGAGCCCGAGAACCGTGTCAGTGGTGTGGGAGTCGAGCCCACAGACTCGACGTCTGCCTCATCCGACGTCTCTCCCCCATGACACCTGCACATGTCGACCCAGATTCCCGCCCTCGGTGGTGTGGGAAGTGTTTGAGGTATGACGCTACCCACGAAGAGATTAAATGCCCCATGTATGAGATGTGTTGGGACTGCGGTGAGAGGGGGCGCTTCATGTTCCTTCGTCGCCACACGTGCCCGCGTACTCCCTCCCCCGTACCTGCTAACATCCCCGCAGAGGAGGATTACGCGTATACCAGTGACTAGTCGAAGTCGTGGCGACTTCGATTCTAGTGGGGGGGTAATGTTACGAACTATCTTGGTTTCCTCCTTTACGTCTCCCGACTCCTGTACTTTTACGATACGTTCCCATGACTCGCGCTTCTCGGCTTCCATTCCGCGCCTTGCGCCCCGGCGATAGGATGGCCAGTTTTACGCTTTGTTTCGTCCGCTGACCATTTCTCAGTCACGCGTCGCCCCGCGGGATTCCCTTGTACCACATATGACTATTCCCTTTGTTCCGGTTCTTGTACGACTACGCCAGACTTGCGCCATATGTTTGTGTAGTACAAACATCCTGTAACAGTATATAAGTCACGCCCTACCTAGCATGTACGGTAGACTTGACTTCTTGTGTAATACCACATCGTCTTTGCCTCACGAACGCCTCGACTCGCCCTTGCGCTTGAGTCCCCGTCTTAGCTCGCCAATTGCGCTTGAGCCTTGCCTTTCTACTATTGCGCTCGGTACCAGGGATACCGAACGACACTTGTTCATCACCGAACTGAGTCTTAACCGACTCGCGCTCTTCCGATCCCGTAGACTTAGACGCGGTACACGTCGTACCTAACGCCCCTGTGGTGGCGTTACAACACTGTATCTGACTAGAACTGGGTCCATACAGTGAATGTTCATGATGCGTCTAACGAAAGAAAAACAGCTGACAATCTATTTGATTTAATGCTGGAAGTACTTGGGCATGTTCAGTCAGAATGGAAGGTCACTGTTGTCACGTTCATGACGGATGCATCTGGCAAATCTCAAAAAGTGTGAACTTGGCAAAGCTACTACTTGCGTGTTTTTCACATCTTGTATGCCCTGACTGTTTTGCACACCAGGTTTGACTTTTTATTTATTTATATTCTTCGTTATACTGACACAACTATTTCAAAGTGTTGAGCGCAGAACTAACGAGCAAGAAGATAATAGCGGAAAGCTAATAGACAAGTTAACTTCAGAGGGGAAGTAAACTCTATATATATACACACCTAATAGACAAGTTACTATGGAACGTCTATGAGTAAAGGTGGTATGGAGAGAAAGGTAAAAAGGGACTTACACTTCAGAGGGGAAGTAAACTCTGAAGTGTGAAGGCGTAGATAGCAGTCCTTATATACAGGACGCTTAGATAATAATGGTCCGTGCACACAGGTGATCCAAACACAATACACATGGTCTGTGCGTCAGAGGGAGAAATGCCATTGGAGGGCAGAGAACAATAGCTGCCTAAAGCAGACAATACCGGTATCTTAACTATAAAGAACAATAAGAGCCATATATGACTCTGACAATAAAGATAAACAAAAGTGGTCCGTACAAGTGTGGCCATAGTCCAAATCAGTCCATAAGGGACAGATACCGTATTTAGTATGTGGGCTGACACAATCAGATCCCACAAGACATGTGACTTATACAGTCGCGTCTCAACATCCCTCCATGATTGGGACAGTCCATGATGATGTAAGAAGATGGAGATGATAATCTTTTGAAGAGCTGAAGCGTCGTACAGAAGTTCGGGATTAAGATTGAAAGATTAGTCCATGATACAGGACTATTTTATCTGGAGCAAATGACACTCCATCTGAGACTTTTATTTTAAGTGCTTCATGAGATCCTTGATACAGGACTACTTTTTGAAGCCTTAGAATCTGTACTCTATGGTTGGAAAGGTCCAACTTCTTCAGGGTCTAAGAAGGGTTTTTCTTAGCTCTTCAGATCAGAGAACATGGTGTGCTTTGGTGTTAAACCAAGGATCATCGACCATTGACTGGTTATCAGCATGATGTTCCTGAGGCTCCATCTACACCATTCCTAGATCATTGACCATTTTTTCAAAGGTGTCTCTGGGCAGGGACTTGGTGAGTCCATCTGCAACCATTTCACCTGTGGGTGTACGTATCAGGTCTATGACCTTGTTTTCTACGTATTCCCTGACTACATGGTGTTTGATCAGGATGTGTTTGGACTGCCTTCCAGTGACAGGGTTCAATGCTAAGTCTACAGCACCCTTGTTGTCACAGTGTAGGGGAATAGGGGAGGTAACCTCATACCCTAGTTCGCCTAGGAAGGTAGTGTACCACTGAGCTTGATTTGAGGCCTCAGAGAGGCTCATGTACTCGGCTTCTGTGGTAGACTGTGCAATAGTCTTTTGCTTTCTGGTGCACCATGAGATGGCTCCATTGGCAAGCAAGAAGACATAGCCAGAGGTGGAGTGTTTTTCTTCCTGATCTCCCCAGGAAGAGTCACAGTAGCCGTGAAGGCCTTCTCCACCATTCCCTCCAGCATAGTGCAACGCATAGTCCTTTGTAGTGTTTAGGTATGCTATGACATATTTTGCTAGGCGTAAATGCTAGGGTGAGGGATTGGAAGCAAATTGGCTAAGGCACACAACAGCGAAGGAAATATCAGGTCTGCTTCCAATCTGCGCATAGAGCAGAGACCCGATTATCTGTTGATACTTCTTGATCTCAGAAGTAGAGGCCTGATCATCAAATTTGATCAAGTGTGCCTCGGCGCCAGAGGGAAGAGGGGTGTATACTGGGTTGGAATCAGACATTCCAAAGTGTTCAACCACATCGCAGATGTAATCTGATTGGTTGATTTCCATAGTGCGATTTGCACGGTCTCTGGTGATGTTAACACCTAGGTAAGACTGGATTTCACCAAGATCAGTCATCTCATATTGACTAGATAAAGATGCTTTCAGATCATTGATCTTTGACAGGGAACTCCCAAGTATAGTGATGTCATCTACATATAAGATCACGAAAAGTGTATCACCCCCCTCTTGAAGATGATACACATATACTCCTGCATCAGAGTACGTCCGCGTGAAGCCTAGGTCAACTAGGACCCCATGGAATTGCACGTTCCATGCGCGGGAAGCTTGTTTCAGGCCATAAAGGGCCTTTTGTAACCGGCATACAAGATGCTCGGAGCCAGCTGTGACGAAACCGACGGGTTGCTCCATATAGATTTCTTCCTCCAGTTCCCCATGAAGGAACGCCGACTTGACGTCCATCTGGTGAATGTGCCAGTCCTCAAGCATAGCAAGCACAAGAAGGAGTCGCAGTGACTCAAAGCAGGCAACTGGGGAGAAAGTTTCGTCAAAGTCCACCCCCTCTAGTTGGGTGAACCCTTTTGCCACTAGCCTAGCACGAAAGCGTCCATCCGCTTTCTTTTTAAACACCCATTTACACTTGACCACCTTCCTTCCTTCAGGAAGGGGTTCAAGTCTCCAGACTGCAAGCTTGTCGAGAGCGTCCAGTTCATACTGACACGCTTCAAGCCAATCGACAGCTTGGTCAGACTCCATGGCCTGCTTGAAAGTCTGCGGGTCCTTGTAGCCAGGTACCTCAGCAGCATTTAGCAGGTCCATCATTCCCAGCCAACTGCTACCCTGCACGAATTCGTCATTGTCCTCTGTGAAATAGTGAGGATTCGTGAATCGTACCCTAGTGCTCCGCCTTGAGTAGGCGGAGTGACCTGAGTGTTCCTTGGAGATCTAGGGGTTTCCCTAGGGGGAGACACTTCCCTATTGAAGTTAGGGGCAGGTATAGGCACGGAGACAACCGGAGGCCTAGTGGAGCGGGTGTGGCGACGACTGGGTGCAGGATTTGTAGGGGGAGGAGCTTGAGAGGGAGGAGTGTGATAAATGGTCTGGTCTGCCTCAGTGGGTGTTGTATGGAGCCAAGTCTGTGTGAGTTCGTAGGCGGAGGGGATTCCGTGCAGGGGTTACAGAAGGGAGAGGAAGCCGAGTCCGAAGCGTTCGCGACGGCGACAGCTGGTGCGAATGCGAACGGACGAGGGCGGGGATGAGTGGGACGAGCGGGGACGAGCAAGGCGAGATCCGAGCGAAACGAGAGACAAAGCCGTCCGAGGTGGCAAGACGAGGCGAGGAGACGACTAGTGAAGTGGGTAGGAGTGCCCGAGCGGCGGGCCTGACTCAAACCGATTTCACGCTGAGATGAGATGGGGAAACACACACTAACTTGACTCCTATTTCCGAGCCAAGGACGAGAGGTTTTATACATGCAAAACTGTAGCTACTACCTTGGTCTAGTAGGTAGGGATGAGGGTGGCATAGGAAGGCGAAACGAGATGGAACGTGGAGTCAATCGAGACGAGAAGGGTAAGGTACGGGTGGCGAGACAAAGGTGCATGGACGCGGAAATGAGAATCCGAAACATATTATCTAGGTGAAAGGTAGCGATAATAACAGTCAAAGGGGGTCGAGACACAATGACGCACGACAATAGAGTCCTTCGGTGAGCGCAACGGTCTGTGCGGCCTCCAACGGCGTCTTGAGGGTGGCTTCAGGGGTAGAGTGCGGATGGCTGTCGATCTTGACATCTTGAAAGGAAAGGGGAGATGGGTGATGCAATGGGCCTGGGATGTTGAGGGACAAAGGTGACACGAGGCGCGGGGACACGCGGCCTGTCTACGAATGGCTTGCGAGCCTCTTGAAGGGTGAGCATGGACGACGGTAGTTGAACGACGGAGGTAATGAGCGGGAGGAGAGAGAGAGAGAGAATCGATAGCAGGGAATCGATAGCATAGCACAACGCCGTGAGAACGCAAATCCGAAATGGCAGTAGGCCATGCGACGCCAGACCGAGACCGAAAAGACTGAAAATAGATGATTTCGGGGCCAGCGCCCAAGCTATCCTTACAGCGTGACATTGGGTGGGGCGCTAGGCTGTTGTTGTACCACAGGTGCCAGAGGTGGTAATACAAAGACTGGTGTTGTCTGAGGCACCGTGGGGGCAACAGCTGGTGTAGGCGGGCTAGGCACTACAAAAAATATCTCACCGCCGGCAGCACCTCTTTCGAGTTTACCAGACATGGGAGGGGTAGGATTTAAGTGTTGAGCCACAACACTGCGGGATGGGAAGGTGTCTTCATCAAATGTAACATCTCGTGAAGAGATGAAGCACCGGCTATGTCTATCCCAGAGTTTGTAACCTTTCGACAAAGGTTCATAGCCCACAAACATGGCTTCCCTTGACTTAGGGTCTAGTTTGCGCCGTTTGTGTTCTGGTACATGATAGTAGGCTTTGCAGCCAAATACTCTAAAGTAAGAGACATCTGGGACTGTACCATCCCAGAGCTCCAGCGGAGTTTTCCACTGATTAGAACGAGTGGGGGTGCGATTGTAGATTTGCACCGCAGTTTGTACTGCTTGTTCCCAAAAGCTGAGGCTAAGGCCAGCATGGTGCAACATGCTGGTACCCTTCTCCATTATGGTGCGGTTAAAGCGCTCGGCTCTCCCATTCTGTTCTGGAGAATAAGGCATTGTGAGCATATGCTTGATTCCAGCGTCAGACAAGATTGCCTTTAGGTCGTTGTTGACATATTCGCCACCACGGTCCGAGTGTAAGGATTTAATGGGCTTATTGAGTTGTTTTTCAGCCCACGCCTTATAGTGTAGGAAGGCGTCCTTAAACTGGTCCTTTGATTTCATAAAGATGATGACTGCTGCTTTTGAGAAGTCATCTATGAACGTGGCAAAGTACTTGTTGCCCTGGATAGAATTACTCTGTAATGGGCCAACAAGGTCACTATGAACGACTTCAAGGGGTTCTTGTGCGCGTTTTGTGGAAGGTGGGAAGGGTAGGTGTGTAGATTTGCCCAGTTCACATCCCAGACAAAGTCCTTCTTCCACAGTGGAATCATTAATGTAGAGTCCTTTTACTGACTCCGGAGCATATCTCTTTAGGGCGTCTTTGGACATATGTCCCATGTGCCTATGCCAGACATCAAGGCTAGCAGATGCAGGTGCTCGGACAGCATTCATAGCATGTCCGTTGAGCCAATATAGCCCGAGAGCCTTGTGTCCTTCCGCAATGGTCTCTCCATTGTGCCTAATGGCGAAGGATGTAGCGTCAAAGCTAACTATGGCACCCTTGGATGTGAGGCAGGGTGTTGATAGGATTCGGGAATGGGTGTTGGGGAGGTGAAGCACATCTGAAATTTTGAGGTTAAAGCCTCAATTGGTGCGGATTGTAATTGAACCCGTTCCAGCACTTCGTAGTACAGTGCTGTCACCAAGAAGGACTTCAACACCTTTGTGTGGTGTGTAGGTGTCATAGTCTTCGATATGTGGTGTGAAGTGTGCTGATGCTCCGCTATCCATCATCCATTTTGATGCTACTTGAGTGCCATTGGCACTCATCATGTAAAGGGAGACCTGAGGTACCTCATGTACCTCCTCTATTTTGCCAGAGCCGTTGACTATAGTAAATAGGCGACTCTTTGGTACAGGTATGCTATTGGCTGCAGCAAACCTGTTTCCCGGAATTGAGTCCGGGGCTTCTATTGTAGTAGTATTCTGTGCAGCTTTCCCTCGCTGCCCAGCCCTTCCCTTCTTAGCGTTTTCCTGGTCCTGTTTGAGTTTATAGCAGTCTGGCTTTTTATGGCCAGGCCGCTTGCAGTAGTGGCAGATTATGTCCGGGGATGCAGAGCTGCTGGATGCCGTCGACGCATGCTGCGGAGGCGAGTGTGATTTGATGGGGGCTGTCTTATTAAAAGACGCCGGGGGACCAGCGATATGAGATTCCTCATTGATGAACCTATTGATGAGGTCCTGAGGTACAAGGTTTGCAGGGGGGCCAGAGGCGAGGATGGTGCCTGCTATGGTACTGTAGGAGGGAGGTAGCACATCTAGAAGTATAAAGGACATTTGCATGTCCGAGATGGGCATCCCTTGCTCCACCAGGGTACTCCTCAAGTCCAACATTTTCTGGAGTTGAGGTAGGAAGGGGCTACCTTCCTGGAGCTTGGTGTTTGCCAAGCCGACCCAAATATTAAAGGTGGCCATAGAGCCAACCTGACCATAGAGTGTTTCAAGCTGCTGGTACTTGTCATGGACGCTTGGGTAGAGCACCATGGATTGAATACTTGATAATACCTCCGTTGTTACTGACAGGTATAAGAGGCCAGTAATGACCTCTTCCTGTTTGTTCCATAGGGCTATCATAGCCAGACCTTCTGCATTTGGACCCGTGGGTCCTGCAGCCACTGCGGGGTGCTGAGGGACAGCTCCAACATCTGAGTGGGTGAGGTGACGCCTGCACCCATTCATGAGCATGAGGGAGGAAAAGGTCTGGCTCCAGGTCTGCCAGTTTGTCCCGTCAAGTTTGGCGAGGACAAGAGTGGGAGGGAAGGTAATGTGGAAAGACATTTTTGAGATGTTTGTAGAATCTGGTTCCGAGGAGCAGTCAGAACCAGCTCAGATCTTGGTAGAGAAAGTAGAGGTCCAGCCATAGGAGCGCTATAACTCCATAACACATAGTGTGTCACGCCTCAAGTATGTGCGACTTGGATAGTACTTTAGTGGAATCATGATAGTGATGGCTGCCTTATACTAAAGTTTCTCCTAGGCCCAAATGTTACTGAGGGCTAGTAGTCATGTTAGGCCTACTGGTATAGGGATCAAGCAAGATCAGATCATGGTGCAGTGACGGCAAAGTTTGCACGAGTCTGTCTCTAC
Organism: Lactarius hatsudake; assembly: GCA_024734325.1. Lineage (NCBI taxonomy): Eukaryota > Fungi > Basidiomycota > Agaricomycetes > Russulales > Russulaceae > Lactarius > Lactarius hatsudake. The sequence goes on along the minus strand of JANSJP010000217.1, from coordinate 64,855 downwards.
CCTTGCAGCATGGGAACTGGGGCTACTAAAGATTCTAAAGTAAAGGGTAGTACCCTAGAGAGGAGCCAACAGCGAATTCCAGAAGCAATGGAAGGGATCTACTCCCATAACAATTGTGACTGTTGTCTGTGGAGTCTCTAGAACAGACCATTAAGGGTCTTGGTACTAAGCAACTAGACTAGTGATACGTGCCATGCAGCGAATCCTGCACAAAGGGAGCGAATACTTCTCCTGGCAGAGGTCTAGTCATAGTGCTATGTAAATACTATTATGATATAGTAGCATCTCCTAGTTGTATCTGAGGGAAGGACTTCTGGGTTTGACTATTAACCAGGCCTTCACACCCCATAAAGTGACCCAGGTATTAACCGAGTATCACCCAACCATTAGAGAGGCCTATAGCCGCAAGGGTCTTCCCCTCTTGGCCTATGAAAGCACTTCCGGGCGAAAACCAGGTATAGAAGTTATCATAAGATAGTGCGCACAGAGGAATTTGAGGTCATGTAGGACCTCTCATGAGAACCTCCTTAGGAGGCTAGCCAAAATGGCACATGACAGAGTCATGGTGGACAAGAAAGGAGTGTGTCGAAAAATGATAGAGGATGCTCACTGGTGATGAAGACAACAAAGGTGATGTGGTCGACAGAGAGAGCAAAGTGACACAAGTAGATCTGATAAAAACCGCAAGTTAGTTATTAGGCGTCAGGGCCCATAACCTGTTGAGCGCAGAACTAACGAGCAAGAAGATAATAGCGGAAAGCTAATAGACAAGTTAACTTCAGAGGGGAAGTAAACTCTATATAGGGGGGTGGATGGTGCAGTGGACTATTGCCCTCCCCCCCACCCTGCTCGGGAGAGCCTTGGGTTGGACCCGTGGGTTCGATCCTTGCTCAGGGCATTTCTGACAGGGGCACTCATTACCAATCCCCCGACCTCACTGCCCCCACCCAAATGGGGCATTACCCTATCATCCACTTTCACTCCCGATTTCACCCTCCGCACTCCGCACCACTCCCTACCACCCCCGACTGAAACTCCGAAGCCAACTTGGACGTAACCGCCCCGTATTGGAACACACCCTCAAGCGTAGCCGGCAATATGTGACGGTGGTCCAGACGTGTCGCAGACCGCCACCCAGGATTGTAAGACCCATGACGGCATTTCCCATCTGGTCACTTCACACTGTTGTACTACCTAAGTACTGAGTCAAAAGCAAACTCGCGACGCCTGCCGGGTCCATGAGGGACCGCAAGTACGTTGTGTTCATTAGTAGCCGAAGAATGTAGGGACGGGATCTGGGACCGGAGTGGGGGACTGTGGACCGTGTCTGACACATACAGAGTGACGTGGACGCACATCCCCACCTTGCCCGCAAGGGCCTGACATAACCCGACTTCCTTGGGAGGGAGTCTCCAACAGTGCCACGGACACTTTACCCACGCTCCTTGACCGCACCATATATCTGTGTTTCATAAATCTAGCTCTGTATAGGGTTAGGACCGTTCTTGTACTAAGTACTGCCGCGGAATATAAACGGTTTCAAAAAAAAAAAAAAAAAAAAAAAAAAGTAAACTCTATATATATACACACCTAATAGACAAGTTACTATGGAACGTCTATGAGTAAAGGTGGTATGGAGAGAAAGGTAAAAAGGGACTTACACTTCAGAGGGGAAGTAAACTCTGAAGTGTGAAGGCGTAGATAGCAGTCCTTATATACAGGACACTTAGATAATAATGGTCCGTGCGCACAGGTGATCCAAACACAATACACATGGTCTGTGCGTCAGAGGGAGAAATGCCATTGGAGGGCAGAGAACAATAGCTGCCTAAAGCAGACAATACCGGTATCTTAACTATAAAGAACAATAAGAGCCATATATGACTCTGACAATAAAGATAAACAAAAGCGGTCCGTACAAGTGTGGCCATAGTCCAAATCAGTCCATAAGGGACAGATACCATATTTAGTATGTGGGCTGACACAATCAGATCCCACGAGACATGTGACTTATACAGTTGCGTCTCAACACAAAGGTGAACCTCATTGTTGGGGACTACTTCAAGGCCAAGTTGATATATGTCAAGCATAGCAAGATGGCTTCCGAACTCATCAGCTGGCTACACAGCAAGACTTACGTCCTTGCCCACCTTCGGGAGATTCAGGTGCAAAGCAGAAAGCTGCCACTTACTGTGATTCATGCGGTCTTAACAAGGTGGACAGCACATGTAACGTCTACCATGGACGTTTGCCTGACTTAGGCCTCTGACGATGTGGCAATCCTAAATGGTTGATAGAATAGGCAGTTTGTGATTGCATCTGGGTACTCAGCTGGATGAGGGGCTAGATCCCCATTCAAGGTGATAAAGGCATGTAGATCCTCTCCTTGGGGAACGCTGAGGGGAGGTTTGTCGAGTGCAGTGATAGATGTCCAAGTAGGGTGGTCAACGACGAAGATGTAGCCGTAGGGTCGTCCTACGCTGTTGTTGTGATAGAGGAAAGTGCGATGATATACTGATCCTGATGGATACATGTCCACTGTCCATGGAGGGGAACTTGGGATGAGCTCATGGGGATCCCTGGTCTAAGGGGATATGCTGGAGGGAACTCACTTAAAGGGGGAGAGCCCTACAGAGAGAACAAGATGGAGAAGGTGGTGGTATTGAAGAAGACCAAGATGGTGATCCTGGTCTTCCATGTCGAGTACTTATACAGATACTCACGGGCTTTCAAGCACCGCTTCAAACTACACTAGCCAATAGTGTAAGTAGAGCAAACCCTAATACAGCTATCCTAGTATGAGTCACATCAAGTCATGATCCGATCCATTATCATACACAATCACATGTGCCGGAGCTTACCAGGCTGACTGATCCCACAAGTCCATGATGATATATTGCTGACGTGGTGTCATCCCTGAGCGTCAGTGTCCACTTCTGGGCCGAAACGTAACATCACCCCCTTTTCAGGATTGGGCACCAGACCGACTGTGGCAAATCTCCTCTTGAAGGCACGCGATCCACTGTCCTTCCTCTGCTCCCGGTCGGTATGAGTCGCACATCGTCTTCGATGCACTTGATCGCATCGGTGTGCTGAAGGTGTAGGACGCACTCCTGGCGCATGCGCCCAATTTTGTCCAATTTGTCAAGTTTCTTCCTCAGCTCCTCCTCCTTGGCCACGTATCCTGCCTGGAGGCAGCGGTAGTGGTGGACCTCTGCTGTGACTGTCAGGTCGTTCATGGCCATGCAGGCCAAGTCGACCGACTTGCAGTAGCTGCTGTCCTGGTCCAGGAAGACCAGGTTGTCATTGGTGTAGGTGGGCGAGGGTCGGTTGTAGTTTGGCTTGGCTAGCACCGACTTGCCGTACTGCTGGTTGCTGCCTCGTCGATAGGTGAGGACGAAGGGATCCGCCGTAAAGACAAGCTGCATATAGCAAGCTGGGTGCAGCTGGCCCTGAGCATCGCGAATCTGGAACGGGATAAAGTGGACTCCCCTGTTGTGGTGGAACCCGTGTGGTGGTGGAGTTTCCACCTGATGTCAGGAAACTGCACTGTGTTCCTCCGCACAGTAGCGCTGTATCTCGGGTCGCTGCGCCGGCAGAAGAGTGATAGGTTCCCCATCGGTGGTGCATAGTGGCAGGGTTTCGTCGTGAGTAGTGGTGAGGTGAGTCCCGTACATGAGATGTTCGTTGAGCGGGCAATGTTCCTGCGACAAGTACTGGTCATAACTTCAATCTTCTTGAATCTGAGCCTCATCTTGACTGGATGGAGGTCTTGAGGGAACATGGCCTTGTGAAGATGGGCTTCGTGAGTCCACTGTTGTAGGTGTTGGTGAAGGAAGGAGGGATGGAATGGGGGTAGTTGGACGACTGGGGCTGGGTTTGAACAGACTGGGGCAGGCGACACAGGTGGTGATGATGGGGTGTTCTGAATGATAACAGTGGGCTGGACAGAGATCGGGAGTAGGTCGTCGAGGACATAGTGGACTTGGACTGGGGAGTGGGACGTGAGTAGATGGGAGTGGTAAGGAAGGAGATGGGGACGTCTCTTGGGAAAGCCCTGTGCTTATATGCGCTTCCCTGGCAGGGTTTGAACGTTTGAACTCCCTTATCGCTTCATTGGCGAATACGTCATCCTTCGAGACCCATTGATTATTGGAGTCTGGGTATCTGCGCCATTTGACCAAATACTGCAGTTCCTTTGTTCTGCTGAAGTGCCGAGAGTCTAGAATCTTCTCGACTTCGTATTCCTCTTCGCCATCAATCAAATCTGGCAGTGGGTGCTGATAGTTGGGGCCATGTGTGGGGGTCTCACGGTAAGGGGTCAGGAGATCTGTGTGAAACACAGGGTGGATGCTCCACTGTGTGGGAAGTTCCAATCGATAATTGACTGTGGACATCACCTGGATGACTTTGAAGGGGCTGTGTCTTCTGGGCGCAAGCTTGGTGGTTGGCTGGTTGGTGTGTAGGTGGCATCCTTTGAGCCACACCAGATCCCCAATTTGGTATTTGGGCATATCTTTGTGTTTGATCCACCCCTGCTGCGCTTTTCTCATCAGTTCCTGGGCGCGTGTTCTAGCCTCTTTGAATTGTTTGATATGAAGTGCTACCTGGGGGATGGGGGAAGGTCGATCAATCCAGTCAGCATGTGGGTTGTATCCCATAAGGATGTTGAAAGGGGACTCCTTTGTGGATTTGTTAGGCCAGTTGTTATGAGTAAATTCTGCCATTGGGAGGTAATGTGTCCAATCGTCTTGATGTTCATTGACCCAGAAACGTAAGTATTGTTCTAGCCACTGGTTTGTGTGCTCCGATTGTCCATCCATCCTTGGATGATAGGCTGTTGAGATGTTCTGTTCGATCCCTAGTATCTTGCATAGTTTGCATGTGAACTTGGACGCGAATCGTGGGTCTCTGTCACTAATGATGCGTGCCAGTAGTCTGAATCGGGAGAACACGTGTTTTACATACAGGGCGGCAGTGCCTTCTGTGCTTATCTCTTCTAGACATGGGATAAATATGGCCGCTTTGGAACAGTCATGGTCTGTTACTGTCAGTATGGTGTCACAGCCATCCACTTGTGGCAGCTTGGTAATGAAATCCAGGGCTATGGTTTCGAATGGTGTCACCTCCAGTTTGGGGAATATGGGCTGTAGTAGTGCGTGAGTGGGGTGGTTGTTAACCTTGATCCTTTGACAGTCTGCGCATCCCTTGACGTAGCCTTGTACCTCTTGTCGTAGGCCTGGTGTTACATTTTCCGCCTTCGCCTGACCCTCGAACACCCCCTCGCGAAGACCCCGGACACTGTTGGACGACACATGCAAGTACGATTCGGCAAAGACGGAAGAACTACCACCAAGATTATGCATTGCATTCCCACTGCTAAGTCACATGACCCTGGTCACGTGATCATCCAAGCTGACAAAACCTACGAAGTGCGCACGTGATCTTAGCGCCCGCCCGTCACGTGACCCTGGCATGTGACCTGGCTAGACCTGCACCAGAAGGGCCCAGATGAGCTTGTGCCTGGACCGGCCTCGACTGCCTCATGTTTGATGACTCGTACGCTCCCATCGATTGTGCCTTGATTCTGATACGATAGCGCGTTCCCATTGGCTCCCTCATCCTGACTGTATGCCTCGTTCCCTTATCTCTGACTCATACCTTTGCGCCTTACTGCCATTGGTCGATTCTTATCTCTGACTCGTTCTGACTCACTATGACTCATTCTACTTAGAGTTTGCTGACTTCCAAGCTGGGGTTCAAACCTCCTTGGACTTGTATAAGTAGGATGGGCTTATGGTCGCTGAAGACCTAAGCTTGACTTCTTGGACTATACCACCCATTGTACTTGCCTCTACTTGCTGCCTGCCAATAGAAGTGCTGCTGTGCCTTTGGTGCCTATTACCCTCGACTGTCCTTAGCTGGTTTGCCGCTGTTTGCCAGACGTCCTTTCCTTTCCCCTCTCATCTCTCCTGTCGACGTGTGCTGGTTAGCCACTTAGACTTGTACCATTCTTATAACTTCGAGCTGTCTGCCGGAGTCCTCCTTCAGTACATCGCCTTTCTCCTTGCTCATATCCTCTGGGCAACCTTGTTACACATTACCTGCGAGCTGATCGCCGCCCGTGTGAGTAACTTCGACATCTCTCGTGATCGTTAGGTCGTCTCTCGTCCCTAGCAGCCTCCCTACAAGACGCTACTAGAAGAACGTCCGGTGGAACGTTACACCTGGCCACCAGTAGTATCGTTCAACCATTTTGATTGTTCGGCCTAATTCCCAGGTGTCTGTGGATCGGTGGGTTGTGATGGGCTTGGATGATGTGCCATCGTTCATATTGATCTCCTGTGACTGCGCGTCGTCTGTCTTTGTACCACATGTCTTCGATTTTTCTTCAGTCTATGTGGGTCGACCCATCGTTTGATGGTTTCTTTGTCCTGGGCGTATACTGGGTTCGAAGGTTGCATTTCAGTGACTGTTATTTCATTCCCTAGTTGTGTTGGATCTTCGGTCGTGTCAATTTCCATGGCTCTGACAAATATGTGATCAGGTAATACTGTGACTTGTTCATTGTCTCGTTCTCCTTGGTCATAGTTGGGTCGTCTAGACAGGGCGTCTGCTCATCTGTTGGTGGTTGTTACGATCACCCGGATCGTTCTGCGTGGCTACATTTATAGTCGATGTGACTCTGCAACGTTTACAGTCCAAGGGACTCTTCCCTTGCGTATTGCAAGGGTCGGGCTACCGGGCCGGGTCGCTTAGCTAAGCAGAGAGCGGCAAACTTGAAGGACAGGAGACGAGAAGTGGGCTATATTATTGGAAGACCAAGATGGGGACTCTACACTGTAAACTACATGTCTTTATATACAATTCTACTGGCTCTTTGCCAGCGCGTCAGTCTTGCTGGCAGTAAGTGCCAGCACATCAGTACTACGTGTCAGATTGGGGCCAGATCACAGGTGAAACAGAGAACAGTACAGTAGAAGACAGATAAGCTGATCTCTCGATATAACACATCTGGAATATGAGTCACCAGTCTGAATCGGGAATGCTTATGTGGCACCATGTCATATGATCATGACAGTGGTGCCTTTGATGTGATGAATCTCGATGTCTATTCTGAGAGTTCTAGTACTTCCCTGGCGATGCACCTGCTTATTTTTGAGGGGATCTCCAGTATTGCAGGTTCGTGATCCGAGAACACTTTGATTTTGTGTGGTGATCCTGCAAGGTATTGCCTCCAGTTGCGTAGGGCCTGACTATAGCCAGCAGTTCCAAGTCATAGATGTCGTAGTTTTGTTCTGCGGTGTTGAGGTGTCGAGTAGTATGCAATGGGGTGTTGTTTGTTGTTGAGACACGACTACATAAGTCACACTCAGTAAAAAAGGAAGTCAGCTGAAAGTCAGCTAAAGTCGAAAAAAACAGTAAATTTGAGTCAATTGAAGTCAATTGAAGTCAAGTAACTTTGATGAAGTCAATGAAAGTCAACTATTAGTCAGTGAAACTTGGGCAAAAAAATCACCATTGACTGGGACATTGTATGAGGACATCACAAAGTCAGACAACGTCAATTGCTAGTCAGTGGGAGTCAAGAGAACTTAGAGACAAAAAAAAAAAACTTTACCAGGAGATGGGGAAGGGGAATGTGTGCGTGGGTGTGGGGGAGATGGGGAAGGGGAATCTGTGCATGGGTGTGGTGTGGGAGGGATGAGAAGGGGAATCTGTGCATGCATGTGGGGGAGATGGGGAAGGGGAATCTGTGCATGGGTGTGCATGTGGGGGAGATGGGGAATGGGAATGTGCGCATGAGTGTGGGGGGGAAGGGGAAGGGGAATCTGTGCATGGGTGTGGGGGGGAAGGGAAATGTGCACATGGGTGTTGGGGAGATGGGGAAGGGGAATCTGTGCATGGGTGTGCATGTGGGGGAGATGGGGAATGGGAATGTGCACATGGGTGTGGGGGGAGATGGGGAAGGGGAATCTGTGCATGGGTGTGGGTGTGGGGGGGATGGGGATGGGGAATCTGTGCATGGGTGTGGGGGGGATGGGGAGGGGGAATCTGTGCGTGGGTGTGGGTGTGGGGGGGGATGGGGAAGGGGAATCTGTGTGTGGGTGTGGGGGAGATGGGGAAGGGGAATCTGTGCATGGGTGTGGGTGTGGGGGGGATGGAGAAGGGGAATCTGTGTGTGGGTGTGGGGGAGATGGGGAAGGGGAATCTGTGCATGGGTGTGGGTGTGGGGGGGATGGGGAAGGGGAATCTGTGCATGGGGTGTGGGGGGGATGGGGAGGGGGAATCTGTGCGTGGGTGTGGTGTGGGGGGGATGGGAAAGGGGAATCTGTGTGTGGGGTGTGGGGGAGATGGGGAAGGGGAATCTAGTGTGTGGGTGTGGGGGAGATGGGGAAGGGGAAATCTGGTGCATGGGTGTGCATGTGGGGGAGATGGGGAATGGGGAATGTGCGCATGGGTGTTGGGGATATGGGGAAGGGAATCCTGTGTATGGGTGTGGGTGTGGGGGGGAATGTGGGAAGGGGGAAGTTCTTGCGTGTGTGGGGGGGAAGGGAAATGTGCACATGGGTGAAGGGGAGATGGGGAAGGGGAATCTGTGCATGGGTGTGGGGGAGATGGGGATGGGAATCTGTGCATGGGTGTGAGGGAGATGGGGAAGGGGAATCTGTGCATGGATATGGGGGAGATGGGGGTTCTGCACTGCACCATGTGCCAGAGAGTCCCCAGCTTTATCTTCCTTCCCTGACCACTTTTCATAACAATACAACCTCATGCTATTGCCCACACAGGAACATGTATGTGGCACAAGCAAGGTGAAGAACATGAGAAGACCTATTTCTCCCTGTCATAACAGAGAAATTAGAAGTAAGAGTGTGCAAGAGTTGGGCCTTGGCCTTGTCACCAACAATAACAATGGGTGAATCATTTCACCCACCATTTTCTCCAGTATTAATGGAGCAATGTGTGGCCTTCAAAACAGAAGAGTGGATGCCACCGCAAAGACCCTTGTCTAAGGAAATTACGGTGAAAAGATTGTCATCCCACACATTCATAGCAGAAGCCTGTTGTTAGTAGACATTTTTCTTTATACATGAATGAAGCACAAGTATAAGACAAACTACTTTACTCCTCTTCTTGCTCTCCAATATTATGCTCTTCAGAACTAAGCATATCTAATCCTGGATGCTTTCTCAAGATATGAATATTTGCCCCCCATGCCCAAACTCCAACCAGATTAGTAAGACTGGATGTTTCCAACACCATACAGTCACTTGACCACTCTCCAGACCATCTTCCCAATACATCAACTATCTCCACTAGCCAATGACAGACTACTAAACTGCAATCATGGTCCTGGCAGAGAGTAAAATGCCAATGCCTCTCCAAAGATAGGCCCTTCCTCTCCCTGAGCCTCAAAATATCTAGATGATCTTGAGGCTTGGCCTCCCTCCTCAGAGACTCTGCTTCTCATGTTGGAGTTCAGCCGCACACGCTGAGTAAGCGTCGGGCAACTCCAAGCTAGCTGGGGTCGGAAACAACCAAGTCGAGCACAGCTGCCTATACTATACCTCTATAGACTTAGCGTATAAATTTTTCGTTTGTTGAACTTATATACCCCGTAGTCACAGTAGCAACACCTCAGTCTTTTCTCCCGAAGACTGAGGTCAGTACTTTACTTCACTTCCCGTTCGTTACCTTTACTCATTGTATCTTAGTCGCGCTTTCTCGCGCCTCTAACAGGTAGCTACACTAATATCACAGTCTTTTCTCCCGAAGACTGAGTTGCGCTTTCTCGCGCCTCTAACATCTCAGAGTGACACCTCCTGGAATATTGCACTTCCCCCATCTTTGCATTGGGAGGTCCATATCCAAATTAACTTCAAGATAATCACAGATTGCAGCAAGGTGATTATAATAGTCTGAGGGACTTTCTAGCTCTGCTTTCTTGATTGGCAGTGACTGAAATAGGTGTTCTGTCTTCCTCTTCTCTTTAGGAGAAATGCTGAGGAATGGGTACTGCAAGGTCAACACCTTGGTGTTTGCCCTTTCATAGAGAAGTGTGGCTATATTGGCAAAGGGTGCCTTCTTGGATCTGACTTTATGCCCAATTTCTCCAATGGCCCTCTCCACTGTAGCTTGAGAGCCAAATCTGATTGAACCATTCCAGGAGATATGAAATGGGACATGGATCAATTGCCAGATACACAGTCTGCATCTTGAAACTTTGACTGGGTCATCTCCAACATAAAGCCTTTCAAATCCTTGGAGGAAGGACTTGATTAGGGTGTGTAAGGATGCCAAGTTCTTATCAGACTTTGATGAGTGAGACATTGCAGTTTCAACAATGTCTGCAAACTGGCTAAAGTTCTTGAGCACATCCATATCAAAGCCTAGTTCCCATGCCATTGGTATAATATACCAATGAAGGAGGGCCATCCATTCATAGACTTTGTACTGGCTATGGTGCTTTTTATATGGGTCTCTAATTGGTCCACAGAAAGATGAAGGAAGGGTCTTCATTGCTCTTTCAATCTCTGCACCAAGTTTTGAAGCCATGTCTTTATCCATATGTATCTTCTCTTCAATGGAACTATGTGTCACCCACAAATCCCAGATATGCACCATGCAGTTTTCATAGAATAAATGGAAAGGGTCCAATGGAAAGAATGATGGGTGAAAAAATGCAGGGCTGGCTGCACACAGTGTGAGGCGTGAGATTCCTGTCTCTTTCACAATCCTTTGGAGGTCCTTTTTGGTTGTTGCAGCTTCAAGCCTCTCAATAGTCTGCCAATAATGCCTTTGTCCCCTCATTGGCAAGTCATCTAGACTGACAATATGGCGATCTGGATTATATTTCTCCTTTTGAGGTGGGGAGATTGGATAGTACTGGGCTCTAGCACCCCTTTCCTTGGCTGGGCAAGCACCTTGTACCAAACTAAAGCGGTCTCCATAAAGGGCTGAATGTCCTGCCATCCCACTCAACTTGGCAGATCCAAGTTCTCCTTTTACACCACAGAGATATGCTCTCAGAACAAAGTAGGATGAGTCAACAGCATCCCATGTCCACATCCCTACACTTGCCATTGCCAGCTCTTCAAAGAGGGGATATATGAAGGACTCAATATTCCCAGGTGCTGTTGGGCCTGGGATTGCAAGTGGAATGATGACATTTTTTGCCCTATAGCACATCTCTGGTGGGGGATTGAGCAGCACAACAATTAAGAGCCACATATTGGACTGCTTTTCATGGTGAGCTGAGCACCATCTGTAGAGATTGATAAGGCAGTATCTCTTTTGTCATCAAATAGCCCCAATTCCTCATAGTGGTGAATATGGTTGTCAGAGTTGGCAAATTCTGACCTCTTCACACCAGCACCCATTGCAAGTGCATCTAGTGTTTGCTTCAAGCATTGATCCCTATGGCGCATCTCATGGGATGTCTCTGCATTGGCATAGTATGCCTGAATAATGGGAGTGATAGGCATGTAGAGCATGGTTGCTCTTGGCTTGGTTTTGGCTCTAGAATTTTGTTGTGGTTTATAGTGTGGTTCATGGCAGTCTTTGTATGAGCAGGTGGACTGGGAATGAGAGTCTCCAGTATATGCCATGCAGCTTTTAGGGCACATATCAATGAAGGATGGGGCCATCCCTGTAAGATCTGAGGCCAGCTTCCTTATTTTATAAAGGCTGAGAATTTCCTCCTTTGTGGCCTCTGAAAGCACACATGCATGGGCATTGTATGCTTTAACAGTTCCATGAGACTCTGACCATGCAAGGTAGTGCTGCAGAGACAATGTCTCTGCCCTAGATAAGATGCGCTGTGATGGTGCTGCAGTGGGGCAAGGAGGGAGTGTGTATCCATTTAACAGCTGGTTTTGGAGCTGAATGACAACACCAGGCAAAGTGTCATTGCCCTCATATAAGGCTGAGTCATCAGGCTCTAAAGAGCCATCATGATCATCACCACCCATTTGGCTAGCACCAGACTCAGACTCAGAGTCAGGGCCAGAGTCAGGGCCTTCATAGGGCTCCTCTGGGATGCCAAAGATGACTGAGCTGTCATCATCTTCATCAAACATGTAGTTCATGTCATCTTGATCTTCCACATCCATAGGATCTCTCTCCTGCAAGCCTGAGGGAAAAGAGGCATCTAGTGTCAGAATAAATATATAAGTCCCTAATATATAACTTACCATCATCATCCACCATCATAGCATCATTATCTCTTGATCCTCCCTCCAGAAATGAAGGTGGGGCAACAGAGGCATCAGCTAGATCTAGGCAAATCAGTAAGTGATTGAAGCATAAAATCTGGGGCACTCACTATCTGGATTAGGATATCCTGACCACCTAGATGATCTAGACCTCTCAGCCAGGCTATTGAACAATTGGGAGACCTGATTGTAACAGTTTTGCACAAAGTCTACACTGCTTTGATGTGCCCCAGATGCTCTAAGATGGTTGAGATGGGCCATATTCTCCTTAAGGTGAATCTTGATAGTCCTCTCAGTAAGCTCCTTTTTTGAGCTGCACTTGAAGCATGGGCAAAGGTACTTGGTGACTGGGGCCATTGTTGTTGGAAGAGGATATGTGGTTTGAGGTTCAGACAGTAGAAAGTGTGCACTGATACTAGTAGATAACACAAAGGATAACACAAAGAAGATAACGCTGTGGTGGCCCGGGCCTGCCGCAGCGAGTGAATCGGTTTGTCAGCGCAAGTGGCACGAGTGGACTTAGGTTGAGTTTTTTGTTTGCTCCCTCTTCACTCTGTCAACTTCCTTACCTCTTTGTTCACCCATTTTTTGTTCTCTCTCTCTCTCTCTTTCTCACATCTCTTCTTCCCTCTCTATCTCTATCTCCTCCTCTTCCTTTTTTGTCTAGGTACACATGTCGTTGGCACCTACATTCGACGAACCTGGGATTGATTACGACGAACTGGCTGGCTCAGACGATATCGGGACATACCCTATTGACCCCTCCCCCTCCTCCCTTCTGCCTTCGGGTGTCAGCGTTGAGACAGTCGCCAGGCTCATGCATGACGAACTTCTTCACAATGCTGAGTTCGCGAAGCAAGTCTGTTTGGTTGCCACACTGCAAGAACTCCTCAAGTTCTGTTCAAAGACCACGCTGAATGGTAAGTCTTCTCATCCTAATTCTAAACCAACTGATAAGCTCATGTGTTTTAGCCTCAGTCATCAGTCCCCTGCGTCCAGACTGCTCCACTCGACAGGTTAGGGTCAACTCTGGCGACCTCCCCCTCCTACACCCTTGACCAACGATCCGCCCTGCCCATTATCCAGAGAAGGTCCTCTGGACCCTCGCAGATTGCAAGGTCGACGCCAAAGTCAATTCCTCCGCTGGCAACAAGTCCCGACCCCCCATGCATTGCGCAATCTGCCACGAAGACAGCACCCTTGTCAGCGATGACGACTGGAAGGCCATGCGCCAGTCAGCCATCCTCGTTGCTCGCACCCATATTCAGCCACTCGATGTCACACCTTATTACAAGTACCTCACTGAGCAAGTCGAGAAGGGCAATGCCAAGGGCGCCAAGAAGTCTGGGAAGAAGCCCGGGGAGGGTACCGCCCAGCAGGCCAAGGTGAAGAAGACATTTTATAAACGTTTTTTCTTCAAGGAATGGTTTGCGGCTCTCCAAGAGCTCGAGACCGCTGTCCCTCTCATGTTGCTTTGTGCCAGGTATTGGAAGGCTGACATGACCCTCGGGTCGGTTTTGCCCGACATTCGCGTCGATCTCCCCACTCCCGCTACTTCCCATGTGGGGACACCCTCTCGTGCCGCGACTCCTTCCAATGCCTCTCGGGCTCCTCATTCTCAGTCTTCCATGCCCCCCCCTGCTCGTTCTCAGTCCTCCAGGCCACCCCCCGCTCCTCGTTCCCAGTCATCTATGCCACCCCCCGCTCCTCATGTCCGTTCGTCAGTTCCCTCACGTACCAATCCCCCTCGTGCTCGGCCCATTGCTTATCGACCTGCCACTTCACCCTCTCCCTGTCCCACCCCTTCCGACTCCTCTCGTGCTGTGGCTTCCCATTCTGAACCCTCCGCCCATTGCGATTCATTGAAGGCCCCACAACCATCAGCTTCACGTGCACCACCAGCAAAGAAGGCCGGGACCAAAGGCAAGCGCAGGCACGATCCAAGCCCACCACCGCAAAGTGAGAAGAGGCAAAAGCATGATGACGACGCGGTCCTGGGTACGTCACTCATTCATTCTGATTCCAGCCAACTAAATATGTCGACATAGACGTTGGACGAAGTAGGCCTGCTTCGCCCTGACCCGCTTTCCTCTCAATTGTCAAGTCCAGCACCACGCCTCTCAAGCTGGTGAGATCTACTTTCATTTCTCGCTTCTCGGTGGCTTTCTGACTCCCACTCCCACTGCCCCCGCCTCCTATTCAACCATCACGCTCATCCACAGCTCCCCTCAACCCAGGATCAGCAAACCTCACGCACCACACACACCAAGTCGGCAATGCAGGCTGGCGATCGTGCGACAGATGGGGAAGAGGCCAGCATCAACAACGTGGCTGCCCGGCAGTGGGAGTCCTCGCCTCTGCCCCCATCACGCCCAACAACACCTAAGCATGTGTCCTCGGCTCCAACAACACCATGCACACCTGTGTCCTACGAGGAATCACAGGTTGAACCCAACTACGACGTGAGTCCATATTTAATCACCTAATAAATAACTGAAACCAATACCATTTGTTTAGGATTTAGACCAAGACAACAGCAACGGAGATGACGAAGGCGACAAGCATGGTGATCGCGAGAGTGGCAGTGGCGATGGCGATGATGGCGACAGCGACAGCGATGGCTTACTCGCCACTCTCAAGCGTGACGACCTCATTGCCTGGATCGCTGCCCATGACATCAAGCCACAGGGCAAGTGGGCGACAAAAAAAGGTATTTATTTCTGCTGCGCATTCTCCTCCCTTCAGAGCTAACCACACCTTTCAGAGATTATCAAGGCGATCATGGCAGCCGCGAAGTCGGAACATCCATCAAAGGAGGATGTCGAGGAGATTATCGAGTCGGTAAGTCTTTATTGTATTTCATTAGGTACACCACTGATTCGCTTTGCAGCGCCAAGCCAAACGCAATGCGAGGACCGCATAGGTGTAGTCCTCATTTATACTATATCATTCTCCCGCACCACGCTTGTTGTTTCTGAGGTGTCATGCTGCCGCACACTGTTTTTTGTTTAAGAAAAAATATATGTTTTTGACTGAAAATAAGTGGTCATGTGATCTGAAGAGGTGAAAGAAAAGTCGCATTTTAGTCAATGACAAGTCATTGAAAAGTTAATGATAAGTCAATGGAAAGTCAATGGAAAGTCATTGAAAAGTCAATGGAAAGTCAATGACAAGTCAAGCAAAAGTCATTGAAAAGTCATTGAAAAGTCAATGGAAAGTCATTGAAAAGTCAATGACAAGTCAAGCAAAAGTCTATGACAAGTCAATGGAAAGTCATTGAAAAGTCAATGGAAAGTCATTGAAAAGTCAATGGAAAGTCAATGACAAGTCAAGCAAAAGTCATTGAAAAGTCAATGACAAGTCAATGGAAAGTCATTGAAAAGTCAATGGAAAGTCATTGAAAAGTCATTGGAAAGTCATTGAAAAGTCAATGGAAAGTGAATGACAAGTCAAGCAAAAGTCATTGAAAAGTCAATGACAAGTCAAGCAAATGTCATTAAAAAGTCATTGAAAAGTCAAGCAAAGGTCAATGACAAGTCAATGGAAAGTCATTGAAAGGTCATTGACTTTTTCCTGACTTCGACTGACTGAAACATGACTTTTATAGTCAAATAAAGTCATGGTTTAGTCAATAACTTTTCACTGACTTTTCCTTGACTAAAGGTTGACTTTTGAAGTCAAAAAGAACAGTTTTTTTAGTCAGTAAAAAGTCAGTGAAAAGTCAATGACTTTTCACTGACTTTTCCTTGACTAAATGTTGACTTTTGAAGTCAAAAAAAACAGTTTTTTTAGTCAGTAAAAAGTCAGTGAAAAGTCATTGACTTTTACATGACTTTTGTCTGACTTCCTTTTTTACTGAGAGTGACAGGTGTGTTGATGGAGTAAGGCGCGATGATAGGTGGTGGTTGCGACGGTCGTGGGGAGATTCAAGGGTTTCGACCAGTGTAGTGAGGGCGGTTGTAGTGAGAGCAAGGACAGGGAGAGGGGGCGAGTCCGGGATCACTGAGTACGGCGTGCGACCCTCTGGTTCAGAGGGGACACCAAGATCCTGTGAGGGTATAGTCAGATTCTCGAGAATGATCTCGATGGGATGATGGGTTTGAATGGTAGAGACAATCGGGGTGGTAGTCATGATGAAGCAAGGGAAGGGGGGACGGGGTGAGTGTGGTGTTAGTGGAGTGTGTTTTATATCTTTCGTCCAGCCCCTTCAGCGGTAGGATTTAGGTGAAAGTTTGCACCATGTAGTTCTGTCTCCTTATATGGCGTGAGGAGATTCACATGGAAGACCAGATGTATCTTCCACGTGTTTGGAAGCTCCATTCGTATGAGATGTCCGAGAGAACTTGTTTCACTTGGAATGGACCATGGTGCTTTGGAGCAAGCTTTGCGGTGGGGTAAAAGGTCCGGAGGTTCGTGCCCTCCAACCAGACCATTGTGCCTTCTTGATAGGGGATAAACCGTGTCTTGCCCCGTCTTGCCATCAGTTCTTGCACGTGTTTGATGCAATCCTGGGCATGCTGCCGTCTGATGACCATATCTTCCAGGCATTGTTCAACGGATGGGGATGATGTGGGTTTTGGCGTCCACATGGTGTGTGGCTCCCATCCCATGATGAGCGAGAAAGGTGATTCCTTTGTGGTCGCATTAGGCCAGGCATTGTGCGCAAATTGGGCGACCAGTAAGGCCTCGGCCCAATTATCCTGCTGCATGTTGCTCCAATGCCAAAGGTACTGCTCCAACCACTGATTTGTTCGCTCCGACTGTCCATCAGTCTGAGGGTGGTAGGCGGAGGATATGTTCTGGCGAATGCCCAGGACTTTGCAGAGATTGGTCATAAAGGCAGAGGTGAATCGGGGGTCTTGGTCTGTGATGATTTTTCGGGGAATACCGTAATGTGGGTATATGTGGTGGAGATAAAGCCGCGCTACTCCTTCTGTGGTGATTGACTCGTTACAGGGGATGAAGATCGAGGCTTTCGAGCAATCGTGGTTGGTAATAGTAAGTATAGAGTCGTATCCGTTTGACGGAGGGAGTTTGGTGATGAAGTCCATGGCGATGACTTCGAACAGTTTGGCTTTTGGGTCTGTAATAATGGGGAATAGATGTGACTTTTGTCGGTGAGGGTTGATTTTGTTTGCCTGGCATGTCGCGCATCCCTTGACGTAGTCTTCTACATCTTTGCGCATGTTGGGCCACCAGTAGTTGCATCGTAACAGTTCATGGGTATTCGCAATTCTGGGGTGTCCCATCGCTGGTGTATCGTGGAAAAAGGTGATTACCCCCGTTTAAGGTCGTTGTCACCCACGACAACTAGTGCATCGTTCTTCCACCACAGCCCCCCTACCTTCTTCAGGTTATGGGGCTCAACCCATTGCAACACTTCCTTTTCGTCAAGGTTTTGCGATATCTGGGTCCAGATGTCCATATCATGCATGGACATTTCCATTGCTCAAAGGAAATGCTCAGCGGGGAGGATGATGATGTCATTGTTGTCCTCTTCGCTGACTGTGTAATCTGTCCTCCGCGAGAGGGCGTCCGCGCGACCATTCCTGGCTCCAGAGACGTGTTTCAGAAGGAAGTCGTACTCGGAGAGTTCCAAGAATTTGCGGGCTACCCGTCTACTGATCTTTCTAGGTTCCTTCCAGTATTGAAGGTTGGCGTGGTCAGTGTGGATGATGATTTTATGAGGGGAGCCAGCTAGGTATGTGCGCCACGCATGTAACACTTTGACTACAGCTAGTAGTTCCCGGTCGTAGATGTCGTAATTCTGCTCTGCTTGACTGAAGGATTCCGAGTGGAATGCAACGGGGTGTAACCTCTGATCTGGGCCGAGTTGATTAAGTACTGCCCGATGGCGACGTTGGATGCATCGACTTCCAGTTCAAATGGTTTCGTGAGGTCGGGGAATAGTAGTGTAGGCTCTCGTTCAATACAGTGCTTGTGTTACGTTCCTTCCGGACGTATCGACCCAACTTGGGTTACTTGTCTGTTTGCTGAGCCTTAAGCGCATTGAAAGTCTTCAGGATCCTGTAGGCGATGGCTAGGGCGATCCGTAGAGCACGACCCACAAGGGTGAAGGCGACTATGAAGTGGTAGAGAGGGGAAATGGTGAAAGACGAAGTTGGTCCGTGATGTGACTTATAGTGGGATACACTGAACCCGCTACGTCTCGTACGTGTACGCAGGGGCAGAAAGGGAGAGTACTGTGGAGGGGCGGGTCTCTGAGGTCACACAGTAGAGCAGAGAGGGGATCAAGCTGTATAACAATCCCTTGGCCAGACTCCGAAGGGGGAAGGTATTACACAAGATATCAAAGCTACCGTTCTAAGACATGTAGCCTACTCTACTTATACTACCTCAGGGGAGTTTTCAAGCTCAGCCTGAACTGCCAAATCCTAATACACAGCCGCGAACCCTAATACGAGTAGCCAATGGCAATAATGCGCATGGCACGAGTCAGAGATAAGGGTCGCATGTCTGGAACACGAGTCACCGATAACAGAGATAAGGGCCTAGAGGCGCCCCACAGTAAAGTCCACAGGAATGTGATGTCATACCAGTCTCGATTCGCGTAATCACAAGCCAAACACAAGATAAGTCTGGGCACAAGCTCATCCGGCCTCTTCTGGACAATTCTAGGCAGGTCACATGCCAGGGTCACGTGACGGCCAATCCTTCAGGCCCTATTCCCAGGGCTCCTGGTAGCGGTTCTCGTGCGGGGAGGGGGATCGATCGCTCACCATGCGTCTCGAATACACATACTCCTCCAGCTGCTCTACTGCAGTGTTGATTCTCGCATCGTCTTGAGGCCAAGCCTTGCGTTGCCAGTCCCACCAAGGGTCCATAGGCGTGCACGTGGATTCCACAACAGGGATATCGGCGGTCAGGGACACATCACGTGGCGAGTCACATGCTGGCGAAGGTGGAATTGTGACAGCTTGATGTTGTTGAAAGCATCCTGCTCCTTTTGTCCCCAGTGCCATGGCGTGTCTTTACGGGTGAGGTCGTGTAAGGGATGTGCGAGTGCAGAGAATCCACGGATAAACCACCGGTAGAAGTTACAGAAGCCAAGGAAAGCATGTACTTCACAAAGGTTTCTCGGGGCTGGCCACTCCTGGATGCCCCGTACTTTAACGGGGTCCATACGTAGGTTCCCATGGCCAATTATTAACCCGAGGTATTCCACCTCAAGTACCTTGAATTCACATTTCTCTGGTTTAATGTAGAGGTCATGTTCCTCGCATAAGCGGAGGACTTCATGCATGACAGCGCGATGGTGGGGGTAGTCAAGGGGCGTAGCGATCAGGATATCATCCATGTAGACAATTACTTCATTGGTAAGGACGAGGGGCTGGAAGATTGCGTCCATCATGGCTTGGAATGTAGAGGGGGAGTTGGTGAGTCCGAAATACATAATGAGGGGCTCATACAGTCCCTGGTTGGTTTTGAATGCAGCTTTCCATTCGTCTTCCGGTTTAACTCGTACATTGTTATATCCCCACTTAATGTCGAGCTTTGTGTACAAGTGTACATCGCGTATCTGATCGACGAGTTCTGGGATCAGGGGGAGCGGGTAGTGATTGCGGACAGTGAGTTCATTTAGTCACCTATAGTCCTGGACTGGGCGAAGCTTGCCATCCTTCTTCTTGATGAAGAAGAAGGGGGATGCGTAGGGTGATTTGGACGGATGGATATATCCCTTCTCGAGTTGTTCAGTGAGGAAGGTGGTTAGAGCCTCCTGTTCATTCTGTGAGTGGATAGACTTTGCAGTCTAGTGAGGCGGGGGGGTTAGGGAGGAGGTCTATTGCGCGATCCCAAGGGTGAGAGGGGGGAAATCGGTGAGATGCCTCTTCGTCGAAAATTTTATGATGATGCCTATACTCCTCTGGGATCATTTCCTCGAACATACGCTCCTTCTTCTTTGCCGCTTCCTGCTGTGCTAATTTGGAGGCGGTCGTAGTTTTGCGCAGAAATGCGATTTGGGGCTCCTGCTTGTCATTCACGAGCTGCTCCCATGCTTCCTCGTCAAGTTCGTATGTCTCCAACGCCCGAATGGAGGCTTCCATGGGCATGGCTTTGTCTGACAAGTGAAGGCTCGAGACCACAACTGGTTGAAACTCCTCGTTCAACGTTGCGTCTCCCCACTTGATTGCTGGCTCGAAAGCCGTAAGCCAAGGGTATCCTAAGATCACTTCATCCCTTCCTAGGTTAGTGACTAGGAAGCGAAGCATCCTTTTCTCTTTCCCCGTTTGTACGGTGAGGTCCGTATATTGCATAATCGCACCATCTTGGTTTTGGGTGCTGTCTACATTCCAAATGCGGATAGGGTGGGTGACGTCCCTTGTTCCGATTTGGAGTCGTTTTAGAAGTGAGGAGCATATGAAATTGTCGGTAGCTCCGGAGTCAATTAGGACTTGTCGTTTGGCCATTGTGTGTGCAGATTTGAAGAGAACTGGGATTTGCATAGATCAATATCTGCTAGTGTACACATTCAAGTTTAATGCTCTAGCCCAGGCCGCCAGGTTCAAGCGTCAAGAAAATCCTCCCGTCCGAATAACTTCTCCACCATAAGGTCCCGCACCTCCTGGGTTTGCGCCTTCATCACTGTGATCTGTAGATCCGCCTGCTCTTCATTCGATAATACACGACTAGATTGTATGGTGAAAGAAGAGACGGCGGGAGTTGGTAAACTTGAACTCGAGGGAGTCACAGCTGATGGTCTTGGGGGCAAGGAGGTTGGCGTCATGGTAGATGTAGTGGCAGCCACTCACACACCCTTTTGAGGACAGTTACGCAAGATGTGCCCCTGCGCACGGCATTTAAAACATCGTCCCTCCTTTTGAAGTTGAGCTTTGTCAGTGTCAGTGAGGGCCACAGAGGCTTGGGCGCGTCCAATGTCCATGGTGTTGGGGTCACAGGTTCCTTTGAGGGCTTGGACCCACTGGTCCCAGCTTTGTCCGCCTTCTTTCGCTGCGGCTTGCCTTTGCCAAGGCAATCCTTAAGAATGAGATATTCAGCCTGCTGTAGTTGGGCGGCCGCCTTCCACTGCTCCCAGTTGATGGGGTGCTGGAAGCGGACAGCATTAACCACTAACTGATTAGGTAACCTGTCTTGGAACAATTCTAATGTTGTAGCTTCGTCGGGGTTGTATCCTGCTTTTGTGACGAGGTTTTGGAAGGTTGCGACATAGGTGTCGATATCCCCTCCCTTCATAGTAAGGGTTTGAAGGGCTTTGTGTGTGTTGGTCTGTTCTGAGGTATCAGTGTAGGCCTATACGAATCGATCCCTGATCATGGTCCATAGGACCTCATTGTTGCGATTAACTCCAGCCACAATCTGGTCATCTAACCACTGCGCCTGTTCTGCTACCCAGTCGTTTACTAGTGGGCCCCGGATATACAACAGAAACGTCATGGCTCGGGAGGAAGGGACAGTGAGTTGCTCAATGGTGGGATTCATCCCTTTGTATAACTGGAATGCGAGCAGGAAGGCTTTACTCTCGTCTCTTGCTCCTGTAAACTTGGGGGGAGGGTTTCCCCTGAGTCGTCTGTTTCCTCCGGGTGCAGGTGCGGCTCCTACTGGCGTGGCACCACCACCACCGCCACCACCACTGCCACCACCACCACCACCGCCACCGCCACTGGGTGGTACCGGGGTGCTGCCACTAGGCAGATTCGGTGCTCCTCCTCCTGAGCCTGGTGCTCTGGAGGGTCCTCCTCCTCCCGCTCCACTGCCGGTGAGGGTCGTACTAGCCGAAGTGTTACGTTTCGGCCCAGAAGTGGACACTGACGCTCGGGGATGACACCATGTCAGCAGTATATCATCATGGACTTGTTGGATCAGTCAGCCGGGTAAGCTCCGGCGCATGTGATTGTGTACAATAACGGATCGGATCTCGTATTGATGTGACTCATACTAGGATAGTCGTATTAGGGTTTGCTCTACTTACGCTATTGGCTAGTTTAGTTTAAAGTGGCGCTTGAAAGCCCGCACATATCTGTATAAGTAGTCGAGGTAGAAGACCAGGATCACCATCTTGGTCTTCTTCAATACCACCATCTTCGTTGTCTCTTTATCTTTTGAGACTCTCCTCCCTGTGAAGTGAGTCACCTCCGGCATATCCCCTTAGACCAAGGGATCCCCGTGAGCTCATCCCAAGTTCCCCTTCGTGGGCAGTGGACACGTACCCCCTTGGAACGGTATATCACCGCGTATTCCTTTATCACAACGAACGAGTCGCCAAGCCGTACGGCTACATCTATATCGTCGACCACCCTTCTTGGAGAACCATCGTACCCCTTGACGAACCCCCTGTTGACGTACCTCAAGAGGAGGACTTGCACGCATTTATCGCATTGAACAGGGATCTAGCCCCTCATCCAGCTGAGTATCCAGATGCCATCACCAATCGCCTATTCTATCGACCGCTTAGGATCGCCGCAGCAACCGAGGCCTAAGTCAGGCATACGTCTGTGGTAGATGTTACACGAAGCTTGTTGAGTCTGGGACATGGCATGGGTTTGAAAGTGTGTCGTTGGGTTAATGAGGGGTAAGTTTGTCATTGGGATAGGGACACTTGGGGAGTCTGGGTCGTTGACGTCGATGCCTGAGGTGGTGTGGGTTCTCAGAGGTCCAATGCCGAGAGCTTGGGGCACAATGCTGATAGTGTACCACTGGCATTTCTTTGCCAAGTAGTCAATGTACGCCCACTGTCGTAAGTCCTCAAGATAGTGGACTTGTCGGTATTTTTGGGTGTTCGGGTGGAAGAGGAAATAGCCTTCCACTCCTTCATATTCTTTCCAGATGACTGTCCCTTTAACTTTATCAGAGAGCTCGTCATCACTGTATTGGTCAATGTATTCCGCTTGAAACTGGGATCGGCTGCGGCTGTGAATAGATGCCACTGTGTGAGACTTGCTTAATGTAACGCCACCACAGGGGCGTTAGGTACGATGTGTACCGCGTTAAGTCAACGGGATCAGAAGGGCGTGAGTCAGTTAAGACTCAGTTTGGTGATGCACAAGTGTCGCTCGGTTTCCCTGGAACCAAGGACAATAGTAGAAAGGCAAGGCTCAAGTGTAGAGGTGAGCGAAAGCGTTGACTCAAGCGCAAAGGCAAGTCAAGGGTCGTTTGTGAGGCAAAGACGATGTGGTATTACACAAGAAGTCAAGTCTACCATACAAGCTAGGTAGGGCGTGACTTATATACTAGTACAGGGTGTTTGTGATACACAAACACATGGCGCGATCCTGAGTCAATAGTCCTAAAGTATAAACAAAGGGAAGAATCAGATATAGTACAAGTGAATCCTGCGGGATGATGCGTGCCTCAGAAATGGTCAGCGGGCAGAACAAAGCGTAAAACTGGCCATCCTATCGCCGAGGCGCAAGGTGCAAGATGGAAGCCAAGAAGCGCGAAGCGTTGGATCTGATGAACAGCGCACATGAAGGGATGATACTCACAGTGACAAGAGGACTGTGGTGAGATATCAAAGGTGGCTGGAAGCAGCAACAGAGTGTAGTCTAGTGTTGCGGCAGCTCGGAGCTGGTGTTTTTCTATCTTGTGAAATAAAATTCGGAAAAATATGGAAATATTTGGGGAGGTCGACCTTCTCAAAAGCCGAGGGGTCCTCTGCCAACTCTAAGCGATCTGATCAAAATTTCCTGACTTATTTGACATTAGCTGAGAGGCATCAGCTAATACCCTTCAGCTAATGTCAAATAAATCAACAATGGCTGATCAAATTGCTTAGAGTTGGCAGAGGACCCCTCGGCTTTTGAGCAAATCCAGCTCCTCAAATATTTTCAGACTTTTCCTAATTTTATTCCAAAAGTTAGAAAATGCCAGCTCCGAGCTGCTGCAACACTAGTGTAGTCAAGCAAGTGAAGCAGAGTTTGAGTCTGGCACACAACAGATGAGAACTGATGTGGACCAGGAGCGTACAAGCTGCACTACTTATACAAAATACAGGGTGATGCTAGTAACACAGGGTCACAGTAAATACAAGGGCTATTGTTCTACAGATGGACAAGGGAGTGGACGAGAACAAGAGGTAAGAGTACAAGAAGAATCTAGACTAATGATATCATACTGACATCATGATAAGGATAGAACAAAGTAAAAGTACAAGAGCGTTGAATACAATGCAAAGTCTGGATCCTATGATGTCATAGTATACAGTGATGTCATAGATAAGTAAATACAATAAGTCCAAGATTGTGTGATCATAATAATCTAATCTACATGAGTCCTGTATATCTTATCTACAGCAGTCCATATCTGATTGTCCTCTGAGCCGCTAAGTGCGCAAGGGTCACTTATCAACAGGATCATATCATAAAAGTACCGTGAACACATAAGGCAAGATAAGGAAACCACAAGGGAAAGCATAATGGGTAAAAATCGTAACACCGACACCCCAACACCTACTGGCTCCTTGGTAGCGACAGCCAGTGACTCAACACTGCGCCATACACGGAGGCTGAAGTTAGTCAGCTTCATGCAGCTCTCCAAGGCTGTACGCCTTCCTCATCGGGACCTCTCCCGGTATGAGTCAAGTACTGGGTCAAAGCCAAAGAAGACTGCAAACACCTGATAGTGGGAGGACTGTCACAATCATGTGACATGACACCATGTAAGCATTTCCTGTTTCGAAATGTGACTCCTACTGTATGGCTGCCAGCTCATGGACTTGCTGGCAAGGTTGCTGGCACTTGCTGGCACTATAAAAATAGCTAGATAACACCAGTCTTGTATGATATAAAGAGCAAGTAGTTTACCATGTATTCCTCATCTTGGTCTTCTAACAATATAGCCCATTGTTCCCTCCTCTCGTCTCCCTCAAGTCCGACGCTCTTTCGCTTAGCTAAGCGACCCGGCCCGGCCACCCCAACACACGCAGAGTCGCTTCGACTTTAGATGACAACGCAGAATCCCTTGGACTGTAAACGGAATACATGTATGTCTTTGAAGGCATCTGTAAACGCAGTAGGTGTTCAGAGCTGTTCAGAGCTGTTCAAGGACACTCCGAACAGCTCTGAACAGCTCTGAACACCTAGTTGCGTTTACAGATGAACAATCTGGGTGATCATAACAAGGACTGGAAGGTGACGGCAGAGAAGTGGAGGCAAGAACAACTGGCAGTGGCAGCAACAAGGAGAATGCACCTCCTGGAGAGGAGGAGGCTGTTTGATGCAACAATGTGCGCCAAATTCAAGAGCAACCCAAATGCAAGCTGAAGGAGTGGTATCCAGCTGAGCATCCATTCATTATATCCACCACCAATTCTGACAACCCCTGCGAAATGTGTCACAATCACGTGACACGCCGCATAAGCATTTCCGGATTTGGACTGATGACTCACCGTGATGTGGCTGCCAGCGTATGTATGCCAGCGAGCTTACCTCACCGGCAGATCGATGACTTATTGTTGAAGTATAACCGTCCCGAAAAACCACAGTCTGTACGAGTATATAAGACATAGTAGACTGGCCTGTATCCATTAGCTAGTCTTTGATAAATTCCTAGCAACGTCTCCCTTTCCTCTCCTTTGCCTTGTGTGAGCAAAGCCCCCGATTCTCGCCTCTTCGGACCCTTCGCCGCAACTCGTACCAGAGTTGCCCTTGAAGTCTTCGAGCTTGCGCCCGAACCCTATCGATCGAAGCACCTTGTGCCGAACGACCCGCTGGGATCGTAACAAAATGCCCTACTCCTGTTACATGGTGGGCCGACCCCTGTATCAGGGCGCCCTCTGGATGGATGTCCCTTCCTCATCTCATCACACAGCCGTGCTCAACTGCTGCCTCGCCAACTCACACTTCACACCTTACAGTTACGTTCATAACTGGGGCAACAAGTTTGTCCACTTCCCCATCACCAACGCCCAGGGTGTCACCACTCAAGCTCTGTACGTGCAGGTCATCATGACTGCTGACCCCATCATCCTCGCACTCACCGCAGACAGCAACAAGACCTTTTTGAAGCCACTATATGCTGAGCCCCAAGTCCACGAATGTGGCAAACCCCATTATGGGGAGCTCAAGGTTCATGCCCTCGCTGCTGAACATGCCAACCAACACCGCCTTGATATGGCAGTCAACAAGTTGAAGGATCTGGGGCTTAAAGCTGAGTTACACTGATTCCATGCGCTCAGGCGTGAGGCTGAGAGGATCGAGCAGTGCCTCCATGCCCTTGCGCAGGCTCTAGGCAGCATCCAGGGCGATGTCACGCATTGTAAGTTCCGTCTGGAGATGGCAGACATTCACAACTGGGTAGATTCAGTGCAGGAGGGTTGGATCGGTGGGATCAGGGCTTCTTGGCACCATGGTCATCGCAGCTGAAAAGGGGGTGATGTCACGGTATGAGCGAAGTGGACTCTTACTTTATGACCTTGTGAGTAAGCAGTAATGCATCATGGACAAGTAGATCAGTCAGCAGTAGTATGATATCACATGCCAGTGTGGCATGACTCATTTGTAGGACAGCTGTAGTAGGGTTCGAGCTACTTATGCCATTCATCACACAGTTTCAGGAGGAGCTTTAAAGTGCCCTCATTCATGTATAAATAGTGGCCTGATAAGACCAAGATATGCCATCTTGGTCTTCTTCAATTACCACACTCCTCTCTTCTCTCTTATGCGTGTTCGCTTGTCTCCTTGTCGAGCAAGTTGTCTCCATCGATTGCCTAGTGATCTGAGTATCCTAGTGCTTAGTCATTGGTAGTCATGTGCCCCAAAGAGGCTGTGTACACATACCCAAGTCACATGACTTGTGTCTCAGATTTCGCTAAGTCATGAACACCCTTTTGTAGTCCAAGTCAGACTAACACCAGTGGTGGCATTACACACACTAAACTACACCCACCACTGATCCATCCTACACAAAGTCCTCCACCTTTGCGAGGAGCACAACCTCTATATCAAACCGGAGGAGTGTGAATTTGAAGTTCTCAAGGTGGAATACTTAGGGTTGATAATAGGCCATGGGAACCTGCATATGTTTTACAATCACCCGGATCGTTCATCAGGCGTGGGTGTCGGCGGGAGTCTGTACGACCTGTACCGCGGGGCTAAGTCAGAGTCTGAATGACTCTACGGCATTTACCGTCCAAGGGACGCTTCCTTGCACGCTGGCAAGGGTCTGGGGTGTCGAGCCTGTATGCTGACTAAGCAGTGGAGCATCGAGTCTTCAGGGAGGCGAGAGGAGAAGGAAATGGGCTATATTCAAGAACAAGACTGAAACAAGGATCCTACAGCATACACTACACGTCTTATATACATGTCTGACCAGCCTTTTGCCAGCACATTAGAGGCTACGCGTTGTCTGCCAGCAAGGAGAGATGAAACATAGAAAGGTATGACAGGAAGCCAGCGCATCAGGGGAAGCATACTGAAACACAGAACAGAGCGATGGAACATCAGATAAGCTGATGTCTAGATATAAACACAACTGGAACGCGAGTCGAGTTGAGTCAGAGAAAGAAGGGAAACCAAAAACCAAATTGTTTACATGGCATGGCACATGATCGTGACAGTATGGACCCTGTAAAAGTATGGGGCATCCAGGAATGGCAAGCCCCAAAAAACCTCCAAGAAGTGTGTGCTTTCCTCAGCTTCTGCAACTTCTACTGCCGATTCATCAAGGGATTCTCCTCCCTCGCATGCCCCCTTCACAACCTCACCTGCAAAGATACACCATGGCATTGGGGGCAGGACAAACAAGATGCCTTCAACAACATTAAATGATGTATTGGACACGAGCCTACACTACTATTCCCTGACCTTGCTAGGCCATTCGAATTAGAAGTCGACATGTCAAACATCACCATTGGAGCAGTGCTCAACCAGCTAGGCCCAGATCAGAAACTACACCCTGTCACATTCCACTCTGACTCCCTCAGCCAAGCGGAACACAACTACAACATCTACGACTGGGAGTTACTAGCCATCATCAAATCCTTGTGCACATGGCACATGTACTTGGTCAGCTCCACCCATAAGATCATCATCCATACTGATCACACCAACCTCCAATATTGGAAGGAGCCATGAAAAATTAGCCAGCGAGTAGCATGCGAGTTCCTGGAACTATTGAAATACGACTTCCTCTTGAAGCATATCTCCAGAGTTAAGAATGGTCGTGTGGATGCCTTGTCACAAAGGGCAGACTACACAGTTGACGAGGAGGACAACAATGACATTATCGTCCTCCCCACTGAGTGTTTTATCTGGGCAACGGAGATGTCCATGCATGATATGGATATCTGGACCCAAATCTTGCAAAACCTCGATGAGAAGGAAGTACTGCAGTGGGTTGAGCCCCATAACCTGAAGAAGGTAGGGGGACTGTGGTGGAAGAACGATGCACTAGTTGTCGTGGGTGACGATGATCTTAAGCAGGGGGTAATCACCTTTTTCCATGATATGCCAGCCATGGGACATCCCAGAATTGCAAACATGTACAAACTACTACAACACGATTATTGGTGGCCCAACATGTGCAAGGACGTGGAAGACTATGTCAAAGGCTGCGCAACATGTCAGGAAAACAAGATTAACCCCCACTGCCAAAACCCACATTTATTCCCCATTACCACAGACCCAAACACTGAACCATTTGAAGTTGTTGCTATGGACTTCATCACTAAACTCCCCCTGTCAAATGGATACGACTTGATACTCACCATCATGGACCACGACTGCTCAAAAGCCTCAATCTTTATTCTGTGCAATGAGTCAATCACAGCAGAAGGAGTGGCATGGCTCTATCTCCACCACGTATACCCACACTACGGCATCCCCCAGAAGATCATTATGGACCGGGACCCCCAATTCACATCCACCTTCATGACCAACCTTTGTAAGGTCTTGGGCATTCGTCAAAACATATCCTCCACCTACCACCCTCAAACCGATGGACAGTCAGAATGCACCAATCAGTGGCTAGAGCAGTACCTCCGGCATTGGAGCAATGTGCAGCAGGACAACTGGGCTGAGGCATTACCAGTGGCTCAGTTTGCACACAATGCCTGGCCTAATGCAACAACAAAAGAGTCCCCCTTCTTGCTTATCATGGGATGGGAACCACGTACCATGTGGACACCAAAACCCACATCATCCCCATCTGTCGACCAACATCTAGAAGAGATGGTCATAAGGTGCCAACATGCACAAGACTGTATCAAACACGCACAGGGGTTGATGGCAAAATGAGGGAAGACACGTTTCGTCCCATATCAAGAAGGTGCAATGGTCTGGTTAGAGGGGATGAACCTCCAGACCTTCTACCCCACTGCAAAGTTAGCCCCAAAATGTCACAGCCCATTCTGCATCAAACGAGTTCTATCAGATGTCTCATACAAATTGGAACTTCCCAATAGCTGGAAGATCCACCCAGTGTTTCATGTGAACCTCCTGACACCATATAAGGAGACGGAGTTGCATGGCGCAAACTTCACGCACCCCCCACCTGACCTGATTGATGGTGAAGAAGAGTTTGAAGTGGAGTGCATCTTATGATCAAGGTTCCATGGCCGAGGGTGCAAGCTTCAGTTCCTTGTTCAGTGGAAGGGGTTCCCCTTAAGTGACAGCATGTGGGAGCCATTGGAAAATGTCCAGCATGCACCTGACCTTGTCGCCAACTTCTATCACCTAAACCCTACCACCGACGGGGCTGGACAAAAGATATAAATCACGTCCCATTTGCATCCAACTGACCCCATCTCTCCCTCTATCTCTGTTTTACCATGACTACCACTCCCATCGTCTCCACTGTTCCAACTCGCCCACCTGCACAGATAATCCTCGAGTTGCTAACCATACCCTCACAGGACCTTGGTGTCCCCTCCAACCCGGAGGGTAGTACACCCTATTCAGTCATCCCTGAGTCTCCACCCCTCCCTTTTCTCACTCTGGCAACTGTGGCAATTTCCAAAGCAATGGAGGAATGTGCGGTTCTTGCCAAATCCCCCACACCCTCTCGTCCACTCCCGATCATCACCCCTTACTCTCTTGATACACCCGTCATCGTACACACACCTGCTACTCCCACCGAACCACCTGTAACCTCCGTTGCTCTGACCCCACCATTGTAACACCACCACAGGGGCGTTAGGTACGACATGTACCGCATTAAGTCAACAGGATCAGAAAGGCGTGAGTCGGTTAAGACTCAGTTCAATGGTGCACAAGTATCGCTCAGTTTCCCTGGAACTGAGGATAGTAGTAGAAAAGCAGGGCTAAAGCACAAAGGTGAGCGAAAGTGTTGACTCAAGTGCAAAGGCAAGTCGAGGGTCGTTCATGAGGCAAAGACAATGTGGTATTACACAAGAAGTCAAGTCTACCATACAAGCTAGGCAGGGTGTGACTTATATACCAGTACAAGGTGTTTGCAAAAGGCAAACACATGGCACGATCGTGAGTCAAGAGTCTTAAAGCATAAACAAAGGGACAAGTCAAAAGTAGTACAAGAGAATCCCGCAGGGCGACACATGACTCAGGAATGGTCAGCGGACAAAACGGAACGTAAGACTGGCCATCGTATCACTGAGGTGCAGGGCGCAAGACAGAAGCCGAGAAGTGCAAGACATCGAATCGTATCGTAAAAGTACAGTAGTCACATGAGAAGAGACATGATAAGAGAAAATCGTAACAACCATCATCACTCCTGCCACCTGTTATCCCCACCACCCACATCCCTGTCCCACCATTCCCTGCTGGGATGGATTACACATTTACACTGATCCCTCAGACTCGAGCAGTCAAGCCTGACCCGCCCTCACTTGTCTGGATGACGAGGAAGAGGATAAGGAGAACCCTCACCCAGGTATCCCCTTCTTCATCAATGACCCCACCTCGCCCACCTTTTTCCCACTCGAGATTGGGGAGGCAGGTTATCCTAAAGAAACGGTGTGGTATATTTACTACTGTCAGAATTATCAGGAGGTCATGGGAACGATGGGGAAGGGCCATCCCTGCTATGTTTCACAGGTCTTCCTCAACGACGTCTACACTGGTCAATTACCCCAGCATCTCGCCAACAATCAGCTTAACATGTTCCACCCCCACAACCCACATGCCATGGTTTTGAACAAGGTGCTGGGGGAACTTCGCAACCTGCGCCTCCATGCGGAGATCTCCTGCCTTCGTGAGGGTCTTTTGCATCACAATGCGTTACGTGTCTGTCAGTTGGACATCCGGAGGCTCGAGACCAAACTGATGCGGGATCAGTTCAACTTCGAGATGAACTTCTCATCAGTCTGGAAGTGACTCCAGTATGCCTGAGCCATCCCTCTCATTGCCAACAAGTACGCAGAGCTTCATGTGAAGCCCGTGTGCCCGTGACACTTGCCCGAGCCCACCCCTCTTGTCCCTCAGGATGTAGGGCCTAGCGAGATGCCACAACTCCAAGGGGAAGGTAGTGGGCATAGGCACAAGTGTTACCAGTGTAAGTCGACGGAACACTTAGTGGCTCAGTGCCTGGAGCAGAGAGCGAAGGAGCCGTGTCAGTGATGCAGGAGCTGAGCCCATAAGATGGACATTTGTCTTATTCACCAACTCTCACCCATGGTGCCTGTGTATGTCGACCCTGATAGTCGCCCTCAGTGGTGCAGCAAGTGTCTGAGGTACAACGCCACTCACAAGGAGATCAAGTGTCCATTGTATGAGTGGTGTTGAGACTGTGGTGACAGTGGACGCTTCCTGTTTCTGAAATGACACAGATGCCCCCATTCCCCATCCCCTGTCCCTTCTAACCCACCCGTCAAAGACAACTGGGCTTATATGAGTGACTAGTCAAAGTCATGGCAACTTTGAATCTGATGGGGGGGGTAATGTTATGATTTTCCCTTGTATACGTTGTACGGAGCCAAGTCCGTGTGAGTTCGTAGGCGGAGGGGATCCCGCAGGGGATACAGAGGGGACAGAGGAGCCGAGTCCGGAGCGTTCACAACAGCGAGAGCCGATGCGAATGCGAACGGACGAGAACGGGAGTGAGGGCAAGTGAGAGCGAGATCTCAACGAAACGAGAGGAAATGCCGTCCGAGGCGGCGAGACGAGGCGAAGACGAATGACCTGAGTAGGAGTGCCCGAGCGGCGGGCCTGACTCGAACCGAGATCACGCTGAGACAAGACGATAAGGGGAAAACACGAAAAACTCGACTGAACTGATATTTCCAAGCCAATAACGCGAGGTTTTTATACAACGAGACTGTAGCTACCCCAAACCTAAGTAGGGTAAGAGTAAGGGAAAGTGAGGTAGAGGGATAGGTGGCATAGGGGAAGCAGGTGGCATAGGGAGCCGAAAGATGAAACGCGAAAACGATTGAGTTAAACAAACGGTAGGGTACAAACGGGCGAGGCGATACAAAGGAGCCGAGGACAACAAACAGAAGGGGCCGAGGCAGTGAGAAAGAGCGTAGCGAGCTTGACATCTTGAAAGGAGTAGGGGAGATGGGCGAAGCGATGGGAACGGGATGTCGACGAACAAAGGACACGAGGCGCGGGGACGCGCGGCCTGCATACGAGGTGCTGGGGAGTATCTTGAAGCGCGAATACGAGCGGCGACGGCGGTCCATGGCGACGAGAGGCGAGGGCGGCGAGGGCGAAGGAGATGTCGAGTGAGAGAGGAGGGAAGGTGTCAAGATCGATGGTGAATGCGTGCGACGCCATGGAAAGTTGAGACGATGTGACCGATATGGCAGCTATGCCATGTGACATCGGACCGAGACCGAAAGTACCGAAAATGCGTGATTTCGGGGCCAGAGCCTGAGCTATCCTTACAACGTCTCTTCCTTTCTCTTTGCAACTTTGTTGTACTTTTATGACACAATCTGATTTCTCGCACTTCTCAGCTTCCATCTCATACCTTGTGCCTCAGCAATACGATGGCCAGTTTTATGCTTCCTTTTCGTCCGCTGACCATTTCTGAGGCACGTGTTGTCCTGTGGGATTCCCTTGTATTCTATTCAGTTCTCCCTTTGTTTACACTTTAGGACTGTCACCTCAGGATTGTGCCATGTGTTCGCACCTTGCAAACACCCTGTAATAGTATATAAGTCACGCCCTACCTAGCTTGTATGGTAGACTTGACTTCTTGTGTAATACCACATTGTCTCTGCCTCACGACTCCTGTTTGACTTGCCTTTGCGCTTCAGTCCCCGTCTTCGCTCACCCTTGCGCTTGAGCTGTGATTATCCGCTATTAACCTTGTGTCCCTGGGAGACCAAGTGTTACTTGTTCACCACCGAACTGAGTCCTAACCAACTCGCACCTTTCTGATCCCAAATTGACTTACGAAGCGCACATTGCACTTAATGCCCCTGTGGTGGTGTTACAGCTGTGCAGGACAACCCCCCCCCCCCTCCCCCAGGTTTGCATGCCAGGGCACAATGTGAAGGGGCAGTTGCGTGGGACACCCCTCCTCCTTCAGGTCCACGTGCAAGGGCAAGATGCGAAGGGGGCAGCCACGCGGAACCCCCCCCCTTCCCTGGGTTCACACACCAGGGCAAAATGCAAAGGGGCATCCCCCCTCCCCAGGTTCATGCACAAGGGTGAGGCAGTGGCAATGTGGAATGCCCCCTCCCAAGTTCATGCGCAAGGGCAAGAACACAAAGGGGCGGCTGCACGGAACACCCCCTTCCCCAGGGTCACACACCAGGGCAAAGACGAAGAGGGGCAGCTGCACAGGTCACACACACACCCCTCAGGTTCACACACAAGGGTGAATCACAAAGGGGCAGCTGTGTGGAAGCACCCCCCTTCCCCTGGGTTCGCCCGCCAAGGCCAAATGTGACCGCACGGAAGTGCCCCATGTGTTCCAGGGGTGTGTGGCGCCCTTTTG
This sequence comes from Lactarius hatsudake, assembly GCA_024734325.1. Taxonomy (NCBI): domain Eukaryota; kingdom Fungi; phylum Basidiomycota; class Agaricomycetes; order Russulales; family Russulaceae; genus Lactarius; species Lactarius hatsudake. The sequence continues at coordinate 30,800 of JANSJP010000217.1, read as the reverse complement.
CTCCCAACTTCTTGACCCAGTCAACTTAGACAAAAGTACATAGTTTATGTAATTTTATTAGCTAATAAAATATATTTCTTTTCATTAAAAGTCAAATAAAAAATCAATAAAGACAAAGCATGATTATATCAGATTTATGTTGGTGATAAGTATATAATTTTCGAGCTAAAATTTATTTTTGGTTCCGAGTTTGTGGATTGGTGATCACCTGATGTCACGTGATGTGTTAAGGGGGGGTTTTGAGCAAGGACAGTTTGGGGACACGTCCTCATAGAATTTTACTTTCTCCCACCTGCAGTTGTTGCGGATTTATTGATTGACCGAACGCGTGCTGTGCATGTACTATTGCTCAGCTTGCTCGTCAAGTGGCTCGTGTGAAGCGACAGCCTGGCCCTCCTACTGTAGCAGGCGTAACAAGTTGGTTCTTTGGGCGGCTATCATCTGCATCCAGCAGGGCCCAGGCAACTTCCGGGACTTTCAAGGGGGCAAGGGTACGCATGCCCACTCGGGTCAGCGCATTCCGACCTTATCGTCCGCAACGTTACCACCATCGCCTCAACAACTTGAGTCGATTGCACGCTTCTAGCTCGATGCCTCAGAGTCTTGCAACGACAGCATCCGCTTCCAGTTTCAAACTCATTTTCGAAAAAGCCCTCAAGGCATATAAAAAAAAGACTAAGAAAAATCTTATCACTCACCCTCTCGGCAGCCAGCTCCAAGCATGCGACTCTGCCGCGGACATTCTGAAAATACTTCAAAACCAGGTCGATCAATTAGAGCAATCTCGGAGTGGTGACGAGAGATTGCAACGATGGATTGACCCAACGATCAAAGTACTTTATGCCTTTTCTGCGACACTCGGCGAAGGCGTTGGCTTGGTGCGTATCAATTGATCTGTTGGGGATCTCGCACTGATACAGATTTGATAGGTTTTCTCTCCGGCCAAGGCGATCTTTGCTGGTGCCGGTGTTCTCCTCTTGGTAAGTTCTCTTACTTACCTACTCGTGCGGGTCCCTGCAACATCGGGGGTTCTTAGGCAGCTAAGGACGTCGAAGCAAGCCACGATCTCCTCATCGATATCTTCGAGCGCGTCGAAAATTTCTTTCGAAGACTTGAAATTTACACCCATGTCCCACCTACTCCGGCGATGACGGACATGATGGTGAAGATAATGGTTGAGGTCCTAGATATCCTCGGGACTGCCACAAAGGAAATGAAACAAAGTCGATTCAGTGAGTCGATCCTTCGGCTTAGGTTGCTCGGTGCTGACGTATAATCAGAAAAATTTCTAAAGAGAGTTGTGGGAATAGCGAAGTTGGACGACGGATTGAAAAAGCTAGACACAATGACGAACGACGAGGCTCAAATGGCGAACGCGGAGCTACTGAGGATTACCCACAGCATCGGGGTGAAAGTGGAGGAGGTCGACAACAAGGTGCAAAACGCCATTGATGGTGCGCGGACCGTGCTTGGCTATCTGCCGACACCGTCACTGATATTTAATCGACTAGACGTCAAGGAAGCAGCGACGGAAGTGAAATTGGTGGTGCAACGAATAGCGTACAACGTAGACGATGCAAATCGTTCGTCATCAGTCCTGTCTTCGCCTATAGTGAAGTAGCTAACACGGTCGCAGGGGGCCAATTGCGGGAGCGCCTCAGGAAATGGCAGTCTCCTTCCGATCCGTCTACAAATCAGAACATCGCGTGCAATCTCCAACACGAGGGAACGGCCGAGTGGTTCTGTGACGGAAACACCTTTGAAGAATGGATGGCCGCCGGTTCCCTGCTGTGGATACACGGGAAACGTACGTTCTTCTTTCATTTGATGGCTCCTGTGATATGACAGGACGCCCGTTGCGTAGCTGGCTCTGGAAAGAGCGTTCTATGGTTAGTCGCTCGTTAACTCTTGCGGGACTAGGAAACTTATAACTGCTAAGCAGTTCCACAATAATTCAAAAGACTACCGCATTGTACAAGAACGGATTAGCTTCTATGGCTTATTTTTATTTCGACTTTCGGGATGTCGACAAGAGGTCTCGCCGCAATCTACTCCCCTCACTTCTTGTCCAACTTTCTACTCGTTCCGATCCCTTTTGTGACGTACTATCCCGCCTCTACAAAGCACACGACGACGGCACGCGTCAGCCCAGCGACCGCGCCTTGATGGGCTGCCTAACGGAGATGCTCACTCTTCCGGACCAAGGCCCAGTGTATCTTATTTTGGATGCGCTCGACGAGTGCCCCAATACCTCATCCGCTAGAGAACAGGTCCTTGACTTCGTGAAGGACCTCGTCGACCTGCGGCTTCCAAGTCTTCATATTTGCGTCACAAGCCGTCGGGAGGTCGACATCGAGGACGCCATTGGGAGCGTCGCGTCTCATTCGATCTCTCTTCACGATCAAGGCGGGCAAACGGAAGATATCGCCAAATACGTCGAATCTGTGGTACACTCTACCTCGGCTAATAGGTCAATAAGAAGATGGAGGGATGTTGATAAAGATCTAGTTATTAAGACGCTCTCGGAAGGAGCTGACGGAATGTAAGAGCATTTACAAGATGCCGACGACCCTGGCTTATGATATTTGAGGTTCCGATGGGTCTTTTGTCAGCTGGAAACGCTGCGACACTGCCTCCCCCAGAACATCCCGCGTGTTCTAAAGGAATTGCCCGCGTCGTTGGACGAGACATACGAGCGGGTGTTGAAGGAAATCGTGACGGCCAACCGACACCAAGCTTATCGTCTGTTACAATGCCTTACAGTGGCCAGCCGTCCACTTCGCGTCGAGGAGCTCGCAGAGATTCTCGCGCTTGACTTCGATGGGGCCAAAGAAGGTACTATACCGGAACTGAAGAAGGATTGGCGGTGGGAAGACCAGAAAGAGACTGTGTTGTCTACGTGCTCCACCTTGATTTCTGTTGTCGACGACGGCCCGGGCCACCGTGTGGTCCAATTTTCGCACTTTTCGGTGAAAGAATTCTTGACCTCGAGTCGCCTGGCTTCAAGCGCGGACGTTTTACTGGCAGACTTTCACATCGGTCTCGAGCCGGCCCACACTGTCATTGCCAAGGCTTGCTTGGGGGTCCTACTCCAATCGGACGACGGCGCGGGTGATGCCAAGGCTAAAAGTAGCTCTCCTCTAGCTGGATATGCCGCTGTGAACTGGGTGGACCATGCCATGTTCGGGGCGGTTTCGGCCCACATACAAGCTGGGATGCAGTCACTCTTTGACCCGGAAAAACCGTATTTCGAAGCGTGGCTCGAATTGCATGACGTCGACACGGAATGGGTTAGTTTTTCGACAAATTACGGGAGGAGATATAGTCATCGTGGACCTCCCCTATACTATGCTTCACTCTACGGATTCCGCGACCTGGCAGCATATCTTGTCGCTAAGCACCCTCAGCACGTAAATTCTACGCTTGGTCGATGTCTCAGTCCACTGGTGGCAGCGTTGCACAAAAGATACTTCGATATCGCAGAGCTACTATACCAGCGTGGCGCTGACGTGGGTATTACTAGGAGATACAGAAAATTGACTCTACTACACGCGGCGGCGGCGGATGGATCTGTTGAGATTGCGCAGTGGCTACTCGCCCATGGTGCAGATGTGTGCTCGCGAGGGGATGACCTCGAGATACCACTCCATTTGGCAGCGAAGAACGGGCGAATTGAATTAGTTCGGATGCTAGTGCTAAGGCACGGCATAATTGTAGACGCTAAGAACAAGGAACACCGTACTTCGTTGCACCTGGCATCGGAAGCTGGACACGTTAAAATTGTGGGGCTTTTGTTGGAGCACGGGGCGGATGTCGCTACACGGGATGGGCGACACATGACGCCTTTGCATCTGGCGTTTCCTTTGGTGGGTGTCGAAACTGCGCGACTCTTGTTACAGCGCAGACTGACGTGAAAGAATAGATCGACAGATACTCCCTAGCAGACAACAAAGTGACGCCTAACACGAAGGCCGATACTGTCCGCGTATTGGTCGAGCACGGCGCGGACGTGACCGCACAGGATAAAACTAACACCACACCTATGCATCTGGCATCGTCAAATGAGTCTCCTGATATTGTGCGACTATTGATCGAGCACGGCGCAGATGTCAACGCTCTGGATTGCCACCGAAAGGCGCCTTTGCATCTGGCGTCGTCGTCGGTGAGTCGTCAACACTACGTGACTCTTGTTATGGGACAGGGTTGATGTGAAAGAACAGGACGACCATTACAATGCGGACTTCCATAGTTGGATACTTAACCCGAAGCCCGAAACTGTCCGGGTATTACTCAAGCATGGCGCGGATGTGAACGAACGGGATGATACTCACTCCACGCCTTTGCATCTGGCGTCGCCTTCATGGAATCCTGAAATCGTGCGGCTACTGATCGAGCACGGCGCAGACGTGACGGCCCGAAATGACACTTACACCACGCCTTTGCACCTGGCATCGTCAAAGGTGTCTCCTCAAATTGTACGGCTATTGATCGAGCATGGCGCGGTTGTCAATGCACTGGATGGGGGCCACAATACGCCTTTGCACCTGGCATCGTCTTCGGTGAGTGTCAAAGCTACGCGACTCTTGTTATAGCACAGGGTTGATGTGAAAGGACAGGACAACAGCCGCTCCTACGCTAGAGGGTGGCTTGGAGATGAGGTCGAAACTGTCCGGATATTGCTCGAGCACGGCGCGGACGTGACCGCACGGGATGACACTCACTCCACGCCTTTGCATCTGGCGTCGTCAAAGTCGGGTCCTGAGATCGCGCGACTATTGATCGAACACGGCGCGGGTGTCAACGCGCTAGATGGGAACTTCAAAACACCTCTGCATGTGGCGTCGTCAAATGGAAGGTTTGAAAATGTCAAGGAATTGCTCGAGCAAGGGGCGGACACGACCGCACGGAATGATACTTACTCTACGCCGTTGCATCTGGCGTCGTCGAACGGGTCTCCTGAAGTTGCGGGACTATTGATCAAGCACGGTGCGGATGTCAAGACAAAGGACGGGAGCCACAAGACGCCTTTGCTTCTGGCATTGTTCTCAAGGAACTTTGAAACCGTGCAACTATTGATCGAGCACGGCGCGGATGTCAACGCGCGTGATGGGAGCCACGACGCGCCTTTGCATCTGGCGTCGTCAAAGGGGTCTTCAAAACTTGTGCGACTATTGATCGAGAAAGGCGCGGATGTCAATGCGCTCCAAGGGAACCTCATGACACCTTTGCATCTAGCGTTGTCCTCCAAGAGTCTTGAAACTGCGCAGATATTGATCGAGAACGGCGCTGATGTCAATGCGCTGGATGGGAACCTCATGACGCCCTTGCATCTGGCGTTGTCCTCGAGGAGTCTTGAAACTGCGCAGCTATTGATCAAGCACGGCGCAGACGTCAATGTGCTGGATGGGAACCACAAGGCGCCCTTGCATCTGGCGTCGTCCAAGTGGAATACTGACATTACACAGCTTTTGATCGAGCACGGGGCAGATGTAAACGCACAAGACGGAAACCACTCAAAGCCTTTGCATCTGGCGTTGTTATGCTGGAGTCAGGCGTTGTCGTGTTCGAGTCTTGAAACCATGTGTCTATTGATCGAGGGAGGCGCTGATGTCAACGCGCAGGATGGGAGCCACAAGGCACCTTTGCATCTGGCATTGTCCTTAAGGTGTCTCGAACCGGTGCAGTTATTAATTGAGTACGACGCGGACGTCAATGCACTGGATGGGAGCCACAAAACGCCTTTGCATCTGGCATCGTCTGAGGGGACTTTTGACACTGTCCAGGAATTGCTTAAGCACGGCGTGGACGTGACCGCCCGGGACGACACTAACACCACGCCCTTGCATCTGGCGTCATCGAAGGGGTCTCCTAACATTGTGCGACTATTAATCGAGAAAGGCGCGGATGTCAATGCGCTGGATGGGAACCACATGACGCCTTTACATCAAGCGTTGTCCTCATGGAGTCTTGAAACTGTGCAACTATTGATCGAACACGGTGCGGACGTCAATGCACTGGAGGGGAGCTGCAAGACACCTTTGCATTTGGCGTCATCCAAGCAGAGTCTTGAAACTGTCCAGGTATTGCTCAAGTACGGCGCGGACGCAACCGCACAGGATGACACTCACTCCACGCCTTTGCATCTGGCATCGTCAAAGGTGTCTCCTGAAATTGTGCGACTATTGATCGAGCACGGTGCGGATGTCAACTCGCTAGATGGGAACCAGAAGACTCCTTTGCACCTGGCATCGTCTTGTGTGAGTGCCAAACCTGTGCGACTCGGACTCTCGTTACAGCACAGGGCTGATGTACCACAGAGTGACAGTTACTTCTCAGTATACGGGAAGCCTGACCCGAAGACCGAAACCATCCAGGTATTACTCGAGCACGGCGCGGATGTGACCGCATGTGATGACGCTCATTGCACTCCTTTACATCTGGCGTCGTCAATTGAGTCTCCTGAAATTGCGCTATTATTAATCGAGCACGGCGCGGATGTCAACGCACGGGATGGGAACCACAAGACACCTTGGCTTCTGGCATTGTCCTCGTGGAATCTTAAAACTATGCATATATTGATCGAGAATGGCGCAGATGTCAACACGCTCGATGGGAGCCACAATATGCCTTTGCATCTGGCGTTGTTAAAGGGGTCTCCTGAAATTGCACGACTATTGATCAAGTATGGCGAGGATGTCAACGCGCTGGATGGGAACCGCAGGACGCCTTTGCACCTGGCGTCGTCTTGTGTGAGTGTCAAAACTGCGCGACTCTTCGGGGCTGACATGAGAAAACAGAACAACAGCCACTCCCCAGCATATCACGGAGGGGTGCAAGGCGCGGAGGCCAAAACTGTCCAGTTATTACTTGCGCACGGCGCGGACGTGACCGCACGGGATGACACTGACTCCACGCCTTTGCATCTGGCGTCGTCAACGGGGTCTCCTGAAATTGTACGACTATTGCTCGAGCATGGCGCGGACGTGACCGCCCTGGATGACACTCACTCCACACCTCTGCATCTGGCGTCGCCCCCGGAAATTGCGCGACTGTTGATCGAGCATGGCGCAGATGTCAACGCACAGGATGGGAACCGCAATACGCCTTTGAATTTGGCACTAGATCCTAAAACTATGCAGTTATTGATCGAGAATGGCGCCGATGTCAACACTCGCGATGGGAACCAAAATATGCTTTTACATCTGGTGTCGTCAGACGGCGATCTCGAAGTTGTACAGCTATTGATCGAGAATGGCGCCGATGTCAATGCACTGGATGGGAGCCATAATACGCCTTTGCATCTGGTGTCGTCCCGGTGGAATACTGACATTTTACAGCTTTTGATAGAGCACGGGGCAGAAATAAACGCACGAGATGGGAACCACTCGACACCCTTGCATCTGGCGTTGTCTTCTTCGAGGTTTGAAACTGTGCGGCTATTGATCGAGAACGGCGCGGATGTCAACGTGCATGACGGGACCCACTCGACACCTTTACATATGGCACTGGCCTTAAGGTGTCTCAAAACTGTGCAACTATTGATCGAGAACGGCGCGGATGTCAATGCACTGGATGGGAGCCACAAGACACCTTTGCATTTGGCGTCGCCTTCATTCCATCCCGAATTTGCGCAACTATTAATCGAGCACGGTGCGGATGTCAACGCGTTGGATGGGAACCGCAAGACCCCTTTGCATCTAGCGTCGTCTGGTGTGAGTGTCCAAACTGTCTGGCTGTTGCTCGAGAACGGTGCGGATGTGACCGCACGGGATGACGCCCACTCCACGCCTTTGCATCTGGCGTCGTCAGAGGGGACTCGTGACATTACACGACTATTAATCGAGCACGGCGCGGATGTCAACGCACAGGATGAGAGCCACAGGACGCCTTTGCACTTAGCATCTCACAAGGTGAGTGCCGGATCTGTGTGACTCTTGGTCCAGCATAGACTGATGCAAACGGACAGGGCGAGAGATTTATTGAGCGATACCGTCAGGCTACATACGATGAGACGGCTGAAATTGTGCGGGTATTAATCCGGCATGGGGCCGACCTGACTGCGAGGGACAAAACCCAATCAACGCCGTTGCATCTGGCATCGTCCAAGGGGAGTGGCGACACCATGAAACTACTGATCCTGAATGGGGCAGATGTCAACGCCCAGGATGAGAGACACTCAACACCATTACACCTGACCGCATCTTCCCATTTTGCCTTGAAAGGCAATGTCGTGCGCCTGCTACTTAGCCATGGCGCAAATGTAAGTGCCAAAGATGATAGAGACCAGACCCCGTTTCATATTGTGTCGTCGAGCGGAATTTCCGAAATCACAGAGTTGTTGTCCGGAGAATAGAACGTATTACCCAAGTATTACCTGCATTGTTGCTTGTCTACCTTGCCAATATTGAACCGGCGATACCTTTTTTTTTTTTTAAAAAAAAACTGATTTATTCTGCAGCAGTAACTAGTACAAGAACAGTCGTCACACCCTCAGCCCTCTACTACTACTCTGTACAGAAACTCCAAATCCACTCATACATCCTATGCCATACAAAGCCTGTACCTTCCCTAAAAGGTCTACAGGGAGGAACCACTTAAGGCCACAGTGTACCCAGGTAAAGGATGCATGAAAACTGAAGGAGATGGAATGGGGAGACAAGAACTTGAAGGAGGAGGGAATGATAGGTGGACAATCATGAAACACTGGTAAAGAATGTGGCAATGCCCTGAGACAACAGCAGGCATGGTGAGAGGGTAGAAGTCTGGGAAGACCAGCTAACAGCACCTACCAAGGAAGCTGGTGTATGGATGGTTAGGCAAAGGGGCCAGACCAAAATGGCCCTCCAGCCCTGGTGTGAGTGTGTCAAACAAGTGTGGGGATGCAGTCAGGGGGGGAAGAAGAGGCAGCTGGTGTGCCCTTGCCAGTGCATGGCTTGGCCTTCCAACATTTCAGCTCCCCAGAGTGCCTGAAGGCAAAAAGGGTTCAGCCTGCCAGGAGCAAACGCAGTGAGTCCCCAGAAGGGTCCTCAAAGGTGAGCACCAAGGAGGAAATGGACCCTGGTGCATACAATGTGGGTGCCCTCACCCAGGATGGGGGCTGTGTGAGTCATAGTCCTTGGTAGGCAGGGTTGTCTGCCAGGAGGGCTGCATGGAGTTCTGTGGGGGAGAAGGGGCCCCGAGTGGGAGATGCTCTAGTGGGGATACTGTGTTGATAAGTAGCCTGAGTGCACTTAGCAGCTCAATGGACATGCAGATAATGGACTGCTTTAGATTAGATAGACAAAACTTGTAGATTAGATATTTTGATCTGTACAATCTCAGACTTCTTGTATTTCCTTATCTTTGACATCACACATGTACATGACATCATGGACCACTCTGGATTATCCTTGTACTTTGTCTTTGTACTTTCCTTTGTTCTTATCTTTATTGTGATGTCACGATGATATCATATGCTTGAACTTTTCTTGTTCTATACACCTTGTTCTCTTTGCATCCACTCCTTTGTTCATGTACAGAACACATCTGTAAATGCAACTAGGTGTTCAGAGCTGTGATGAACAGTGCACAACAAATGTAACACCACCACAGGGGCATTAAGTACAACATGTACTTCATAAGTCATCATCAGGATTGGAAAGGTGCTTGTTGGTCAAGACTCAGTTTGGTGGTGAACAAGTATCACTTGGCCTCCCAGGGGCACAAGGACAATAGTGGAAAGGCAAGGCTCAAGCAAGGCCTCTACTCCAAGGCTTTACTGTCACTCTGAAAGACCTGTATTCTAAGCCTGAGAGTGTATAAGCATGTTCTTCACATTCGCCAGAATAATAGTCAGAGTTAGTGCCAAGGTTAGCGCCCTATAGGCGCTGGTGCACAAAAATCTGCTAAGGGACCACTAATACCCCCCTATCCCCCTAACCCGGGTATGGGCACCTAAAATCCCGCAAGCCCCTTGGATTTAGCTGTAGTATTGTAGATGATTTTATGATTGTGAAAATATGACTGAGGCAAATTTCTCACAGGCCAAAATGGCAATCCCTATACATTTGAGCCCAGCTGGTTGAGAATGAGAGATGTAAAATGAGCAGAGCATCTGAGTTTGAAAACTGGCTGGTCTGAGCCCACCCACTGCCCGCGCACACCTTTATTCACTTGCATATCTTCTATTTCCTATCTAAGTGTCCATACCTTATATAATGAGGGCCAGTAACTTGGCGCCCCTGCACAATCAGTGCCGTGCAGTGTGGCCCACGTGTGGGGACCCATGTAGTTTTGCCACATCCTTGATGTGCGCCAGTTGACCAAACTCAGCACTTACAGCTAGATCCAATTTGATAGGCCCTTTGCAACCAGATTACAGCATAGGGCTGAGATTGAATGGGTTGTCCAGCAACTTTGCCGATTTTTTTTCTCACACAACTTATTTGTAGTAATAAAAGAATTAAAAAAAAAGAAAATTATATAATGAGCATATGCGTTTCGATGCTAAGTTGAACTTGCAGGTGTGAGGATGCACTACGGCTACTTTTCCAAAAGACGAAGCCATGCAGTAAAGCCCAACAAATCATATTGTGGTATATACAAAAAAAAAACTGTGTTGAAGAGTGGGTGTTACAGGTGGCCGCTAAGGAGTCAGGGGAGACGTTGGGGGGCGTGACTTCAGCACGCATGTAGCACATGGCTGGCTAGAGGCTTGTGGCAGTTTAAGGACACTGAAAAGGTGTATTTCGGCGACATGCTCAAATAGAGAGAAAGCTCACCTTACACAGACCAAGTTGACTCTGTGTAGTTCAGTCACTTTGTCAGTGGGGTGTTGGTACACATGGCCATGTCACTACGTTTGCAAGTGATGTCGGCTACCATAAGGCTGAAACAGACACTAGCACACAGATGGCTGTTTGAAGAGGGTGAGTTTCAGCTGGTTGGTGCAAGGATTGCTCTGTACTGAGTATAAGTAGGGTAAATGGTGTGCCATAGGGCCAATCCATTGACACCATACTCACCGTAATGCTTCCTCGTCACCAAACTGCTCATATCCACACACCATATCCATCCAGGGTTGGGGGGCAGCATGGCCAGCACCACCCGTTTCAAATGCCACTGCCACCACCATTCCTGCCTCCACCACCATTCCTGCCTCTGCCACCATTCCTGCCTCTGCCACCATTCCCGCCTCTGCATGCTCAGCCCTTGATGGGACATCCTCCTGTTGGTGGTCAGTATCATGCTGCTGGTCTACCCTTGAACATACCACAGGCCTATGCACAGCCATATGGGGCTCCTTTCTATGGACCCATGTACCCTCCGCTACCTCCGGCAATGCAATACCCACAAGTCATTCCTCAGGCTAGCGTCAGCATTGGACATTTTCCAAGTCAGCCATGGGGTTATGCTCATCACCCCATGGCTCAACCCCTGGCTCCTGTCCTGTATCTGGTAGCCATGCACCCACATGAGACTGGTGCACCATTTCTTGAAGATAGGCGTGAGCGTACAGACAGGAGAAGGGCAGAGCCAGGTGAGAGTGGGGGCCCAAGCGCCGCTGCCGTGTCGACTCAGGGGGGCCAGATCAGAAAAAACTATCTGAATAATCAGCTTAGCGAAGGGGGTAAGTGGTACTCACTTTGGTTAGAAGGCTTGACACTGATGTCAAGTAGTTTAGGAGTTCATGGTCGACGTGACTGATGGTGACATGAGGAATACATTCAGTGCTCACACCAGCATGAGATGGCTGGACTTCAAAGAGAGGGCACAAGCACATTTCAAGACTGCGGGAAATGATGTGGACCCGTGTAATGCCACCACAGGGGCATTAGGTACGATGTGTACCATGTTAAGTCAACAGGATCAGAAAGGCGTGAGTCGGTTAAGACTCAGTTCAATGATGCACAAGTATCACTCGGTTTCCCTGGAACCAAGGATAATAGTAGGAGGGCAAGGCTTAAGCGCAAAGGCAAGCGAAGGCATTGACTCAAGCGCAAGGGCGAGTCGAGGGTTGTTCGTGAGGCAAAGACGATGTGGTATTACACAAGAAGTCAATTCTACCGTACAAGCTAGGTAGGGCGTGACTTATATACTAGTACAGGGTGTTTGTGGTACACAAACACATGGTGCGATCCTGAGTCAATAGTCCTAAAGCATAAACAAAGGGGAGAATCGAATATAGTACAAGTGGATCCCGCAGGATGACATGTGCCTCAGAAATGGTCAGCGGGTGAAATGGAGTGTAAAACTGGCCATCCTATTGCCGAGGTGTAGGGCGCAAAATGGAAGCCAGGAAGCGTGAAGCGTCATATCGTATCGTAAAAGTACAGTGAATATGGGGGACGAGATAAGGAGGCCGCAAGAGAAAGCATAATGGCCCAAAATTCGTAACATTACCCCCCGTTAGAATCAAAGTCGCCACGACTTTGACTAGTCACTTGTGTAAGCGTAATCCTCCTCAGCGGGGATGTTAGGTGGTGTTACGATTTTCGCCCGCTGACTTGGTTGTACGATTACGATACGATCCTATGACTCGTGCCTCGTGACCCTTATCCCGCACTTTGCGCTTCGGCGATAGGGTTGGTTGATTACGCTTCTTTTCGTCCGCTGACCATTTCCGAGGTGCGCGTGACCCCGCGGGATTCCCTTGTACTACTTACGGCCATTCCCCTTGTTTACGCTTCGGTACCCTTGACTCATGATTGCGCCATATGTTTGCTCGTCGCAAACATCCTGTAACAGTATATAAGTCACGCCCTACCTAGCTTGTACGGTAGACTTGACTTCTTGTGTAATACCACATCGTCTTCGCCTCACGAACGACCTTCGACTTGCCTTTGCGCTTGAGTCCACGCTTTCGCTCGCCTTTGCGCTTGAGCCCTGCCTTTCTACTATTATCCTTGGCTCCAGGGAAGCCGAGTGATACTTGTGCATCACCGAACTGAGTCTTAATCGACTCACACTCTTCTGATCCCGTTGACTTAGTGCAGTACACGCCGTACCTAACGCCCCTGTGGTGGCGTTACATTAAGTCAAGTCTCTCACAGTGGCGAATCTTCACAGTCGCGCCAGATCCCAGTTTCAGGCAGAATACATCGACAGATACAGTGATGACGAGCTTTCCGATAAAGTCAAAGGAGCCGTCATCTGGAAGGAACACGAAGGCGTGGAAGGATATTTCCTCTTCCACCCTAACACCCAGAAATACCGACAGGTCCACTATCTTGAAGAACTACGACAGTGGGCATACATTGACTACTCTGCAAAGAAAGGCCAGTGGTACACTATCAGCATAGTACCACAGGCACTCGGAGTTGGACCCCTCACGACTCACACTGCCCCCGGCATTGCTGTCGACGACGATTCCCCATCACCTAGTGTCTCAATACCCACAACCAACCTGCCCAATCCAACGACACATTTCCAAACTCACGCTATGTCCCAAACCCAGCAAGCCTCGGCTAGTACGACCCTCACCAGCGGTGGCGCTGGAGGAGGAGGGGCACCCAATCCGCCCGGTGGTAGCGCACCAGTACCATCTGGTAGCAGTGGTGGTGGCGGTGGCAGTGGCGGTGGCGGTGGCGGTGGCGGTGGCGGTGGCGGTGGCGGTGGCGGTGGCGGTGGCGGTGGCAGTGGCGGTGGCGGTGGCGGTGGCGGTGGCGGTGGCGGTGGCGGTGGCGGTGGCGGTGGCGGTGGCAGTGGCGGTGGCGGTGGCGGTGGCGGTGGCGGTGGCGGTGGAGCCGTGCCAGCAGCGCCAGCCCCCGGAGGAAACGGACGACTGGGAGGAAACCCTCCTCCCGAGTTCACCGGAATTAGGGACGAAAGCAAGGCCTTCTTGCGAGCGTTTCGACTCTACAAGGAGATGAATCCCACCGTCGATCAGCTATCAATCCCAGCCTCGCGAGCCATGACCTTCCTGTCGTACATCCGAGGCCCATTAGTAAACGACTGGGTTGATGAACAGGCACAATGGTTGGAAGATCAGATCGCGGCAGGAGTCCTCCGACAAAATGAAGTCTTATGGACTACCGTCAGAGACCGGTTCGTACAGGCCTACACCGACACATCCGAACAGACCAACGCACGCAAAGCACTCCAAACCCTCACGATGAAGGGAGGAGACATCGACACGTACGTCGCAACCTTCCAGAACCTTGTCACAAAAGCGGGGTACAACCCCGACGAAGCCACGACACTGGAACTATTCCAGGATGGATTACCAAACCAGTTAGTAGTCAATGCCGTCCGCTTCCAGCACCCTGTTAACTTGGGAGCAGTGGAAGGCGGCCGCTCAGACTGCAACAAGCCGAATACCTTATTCTCAAGGACCATCTCGGAAAAGGAAAGCCCCAGTGAAAGAAGGGTGGCCAAAGCCGAGAGCAGTGGGTCCAAGCCCTTAAAGGAACTCGTGATCCCCAACGCCATGGATGTTGGTACGCGCCAGAGCCTCCGTGGCTCTTACCGACACCGACAAAGCCCGCCTTCAAAAGGAGGGACGATGTTTTAGATGCCAAGCGCAGGGCACATCTCGCGTAACTGTCCTCAAAAGGGCATGCGAGTGGCTGCCACTACATCTGCCATGGCGCCAACCTCCATGTCCCCGCGATCATCCAGCACGCGACTCCCTCGAGTTCAAGTTTACCAACTCCCGCCGTCTCTTCTTTCGCCATACAATCTAGTCGCTGTACTATCGAACTGAAGAGCAGGCGGATCTACAGATCGCAGCGATGAAGGCACAAACCCAGGAGGTGCGAGACCTCATGGTAGAAAAGTTATTCGGACGAGAGGATTTTCTCGACACTTGAACCCGGCGGCCTGGGCTAGAGCATTAAACCTAAACGTGTACACTAGCAGATACCGATCCATGCGAATTCCAGTTCTCTTTAAGTCTGCACACGCAATGGCCGAACGACAAGTCCTTATCGACTCGGGAGCTACCGACAACTTTATATGCTCCTCGCTCTTAAAATGACTCCAAATCGGAACAAGGGATGTCACCCACCCTATCCGTATTTGGAATGTAGATGGTACCCACAACCAGGACGGTGCTATCACGCAATACACGGATCTTACCGTACGAACAGGAAAAGAAGAGAGGACACTTCGCTTCTTGGTTACGAACCTGGGAAGGGACGAAGTGATCCTGGGATACCCTTGGTTCACGGCCTTTGAGCCCGCGATCAAGTGGGGGGACGCGACGCTGAACGAAGAATTCCAGCCGGTCGTAGTCTCGAGCCTTCACTTGTCAGATGAAGCCACGCCCATGGAAGCTTCCATTCGAGCGTTGGAGATGTATGAACTTGACGAGGAAGCGTGGGAGCAGCTCATGGACGACGAGCGGAGAGCCCCAGATCGCCTTTTGTAGAAAAACCACGACCGCTTCTGAGTTGGCACAACAAGAAGCCGCGAAAAAGAAGGAGCGTACGTTTGAAGAGATGATCCCAGAAGAGTACCGATGCCATCGTAAAATCTTCGACAAAGAGGCGTCTCATCGATTTCCCCCTTCTCGCCCGTGGGATCACGCCATAGACCTCCTCCCGAACGCTCCCGCCTCGCTAGATTGCAAAGTTTATCCCGCTTGCACAGAATGAACAAGAGGCGTTAACCACCTTCCTTAACGAACAACTCGCAAAGGGATACATTCGTCCATCAAAGTCACCGTACGCATCCCCTTTCTTCTTTATCAAGAAGAAGGACGGAAAACTACGCCCCGTCCAAGATTATAGACAGGTTGAACGAACTTACGATCCGCAACCACTACCCGCTCCCCCTAATCCCAGAACTTGTCGATCGAATACGCGATGCGCGTCTATACACGAAACTCGACGTTAAATGGGGGTACAACAATGTGCGGGTGAAGCTAGGAGATGAGTGGAAGGCTGCCTTCAAAACCAATCAGGGGTTATACGAACCCCTCGTCATGTATTTCGGACTCACCAATTCTCCCTCCACATTTCAAGCAATGATGGATGACACGTTCCGACCCCTCACCCTTACAAACGAAGTGATCGTCTATATGGACGACATTCTAATCGCCATGCCCCTCGATTATCCTCATCACCGTGCTGTAGTACACGAAGTTCTCCGCTTATGCGAAGAACACGATCTCTACATCAAACCAGAAAAATGCGAGTTCGAGGTGCTCGAAGTCGAGTACCTTGGGTTAATTATAGGCCATGGGAATCTGCGGATGGACCCCGTAAAAGTACGGGGAATCCGAGAGTGGCCAGCCCCGAGAAACCTTCGCGAAGTACGCGCATTCCTCGGGTTTTGCAATTTCTACCAGCGATTTATCCGAGGTTTCTCTACACTCGCTCGACCACTACACAACTTAACCCGTAAAGACACCCCATGGCATTGGGGGCAACGAGAGCAAGACACGTTCAATAATGTCAAACGTAGCATTGAACGTGAACCCACATTATTATTCCCCGACCTCACGAAACCATTCAAATTGGAGGTCGACGCGTCGAACGTCGCCATCGGAGCCGTGCTTAATCAGCTCGGCCCGGACCAAAAATTACACCCCATTGCATTCCATTCTGAGTCCTTCAGTCAGGCAGAACGCAACTATGATATCTACGACAGAGAACTACTGGCAGTCGTCAAAGCCCTACGAGCATGGCGCACGTATCTAGTTGGCTCCCCCCATAAGATTATCATCCACACCGACCACGCCAACCTCCAGTATTGGAAAGAGCCCAGAAAGATCAGTAGATGAGTCGCGCGCGAATTCCTAGAACTCTTGGAATACGACTTCCTCCTAAAACACGTCTCCGGGATTAAAAACAGTCGCGCGGATGCCTTGTCGCAAAGAGCGGACTACTGCAGCACACGAGGAGGACAACAATGACATTATTGTCCTCCCTGCGGAGCGCTTCCTTCGAGCAACGGAAATGTCCATGCACGATATGGACATTTGGACCCAGATATCACAAAACCTTGATGAAAAGGACGTACTGCGATGGGTCGAGCCCCATAACCTGAAAAAGGTGGGGGGGCTGTGGTGGAAGAACGACGTGTTAGTTGTCGTGGGCGACAACAACCTTAAACGGGGGGTAATCACCTTTTTCCACGACACACCTGCCATGGGACACCCAGGAATCGCAAACACTTACGAGTTACTACGACGCGACTACTGGTGGCCCAACATGCGCAAGGATGTAGAAGACTATGTCAAAGGATGCGCGACATGCCAGGCAAACAAGATCAACCCTCACCGTCAGAAACCACACCTGTTCCCCATCACCACAGACCCAAACGCAGAACCATTTGAGGTCGTCGCCATGGACTTCATCACCAAACTCCCACCATCAGACGGATACAACTCTATACTTACTATTACGGACCACGATTGCTCGAAGGCCTCGATCTTCATCCCGTGCAACGAGTCGATCACAGCAGAGGGAGTAGCACGCCTCTACCTCCATCACGTATACCCCCACTACGGCATTCCCCCGAAAGATTATCACGGACCGAGACCCCCAATTCACATCCGCATTCATGACCAACCTTTGCAAGGTCCTCGGGATTTGCCAAAACATATCGTCTGCATACCACCCACAGACCGACGGACAATCCGAACGTACAAACCAGTGGTTAGAACAGTATCTGCGACACTGGAGTAACGTACAACAGGATAACTGGGCCAAAGCGTTACCAGTGGCGCAATTCGCCCATAACGCCTGGCCTAATGCAACAACAAAAGAAACTCCCTTCTCACTTATTATGGGATGGGAGCCACGTACCATGTGGACACCAAAACCAACGGCGTCCCCGTCGGTGGAGCAACGCCTAGAAGATATGACCATCAGACGACAACACGCGCAGGACTGCATCAAACATGCGCAAGAACTGATGGCAAAAAGGGGCAAGACGCGCTTCATTCCTTATCAAGAAGGCGCAATGGTCTGGTTAGAAGGGACGAACCTCCGGACCTTCTACCCCACCGCAAAACTCGCCCCAAAACGCCACGGCCCGTTCCGAGTGAAACAGGTCCTTTCCGACGTCTCGTACGAACTAGAGCTTCCGAACACGTGGAAGATACACCCAGTCTTCCACGCAAATCTCCTTACGCCATATAAGGAGACGGAACTGCACGGCGCAAACTTTACGCGCCCACCCCTGGACCTGATTGATGGAGAGGAAGAGTTTGAAGTGGAGCGCATCCTTCAGTCCCGATCACATGGACGAGGGCGCAAACTTCAATTCCTTGTCCAGTGGAAGGGCTTCCCAATAAGTGATAGCACGTGGGAGCCTCTTGAGAATGTTCGACACGCCCCAGACCTCATCGCCGACTTCTACCGCCTAAATCCTACCGCCGAAGGGGCTGGACGAAAGATATAAAGTGCCCCATAGCGACACCACAACCACCCCGTCCCCTACCCTCTCCTCTACCATGACTACCACCCCAATTATCTCTACCATTCAGACCCGTCGCCCAGTCGAGATTATTCTCGAAAATCTGACCGTACCTTCGCAGGACCTGGGTGTCCCCTCCGAACCGGAGGGTCGTACGCCGTACTCTGTGATCCCTGACTCCCCTCCGCCCCCTGTACTCGCACTCGCTGTTTCGGCCTTAACCTCACTAACAGAAGAACCTACGCCACCCACCAAAATCACCGAACCTCCCTCGACCCTCGTCATCCCCTTCTCCGTTGACACACCAGTCACCGTCCATGTTCCCGCTACACCCACCTACCCTCCCGAAACCGCCATCCCCCTCACTCCACCACCACCACTCTCGCCACCTGGCGTCCTCGCCACTCATATCCCAATCCCACCATTCCCCGCCGGAATGGACCATACGTTCACGCCAATCCCTCGAACACGAGTGGTCGAGCCCGACCCAGCCCTCGCCCTCCTCGATGATGAGGAGGACAAGGAAAACGAAGACCCGGGCATCCCCTTTTTCCTCAATGACCCCGCCACCCCCACCTTTTTCCCGCTTCTGGTCGGCGAGACAGGTGCCGTTAAACAAACAGCGCGGTATATTTACTACCGCCACAATTACCAGGAGGTCGTCGGGACAATGGGGAAGGGCCATCCTTGTTACGCGTCCCAGGTCTTCCTCAATGAGGTGTATACTGGTCAGCTCGCGCAACATATTACTGACAACCAGATCAATATGTTTCACCCTCATGATCCCCGCGCCATTGTCCTCAATGAAGTACTAGTCGAACTTCGTCAACCCCGCCTCCACGCCGAGGTGTCCCGTCTCCGCGAATGCCTTACGCGTCGAGACGCCATCCATACCCGCCAGTCGGACATTCGGCGCCTTGAGACGGAACTGACACGGGATCAGTTCCACCTCGACATGGACTTCTCCTCGGTCCGGAAGCGTCTTCAGTACGCTCGGGCCATTCCTCTCATCGCCGACAAATATGCCGAGCTTCACGCGAAACCCGTGCGCCCCCGAGGCTCGCCAGAGTATGCCCCCCTCGCTCCCCGCGACGCTGGACCTAGCGAAATGCCCCGTCTCCATGGTGAGAGTGGCAGGCGTAAGCGCAAGTGCTTCCAGTGTAAGTTGACGGAACACCTGGTGGCTCAGTGTCCGGAACGACGGGCCAGAGAGCCATGTCAATGGTGCGGAAGACGAGCTCATAGGCTCGACACCTGTCTCATCCGTCGTCTATCCCCCATGACTCCCGCGCACGCGGACCCGGACTCTTGCCCACGGTGGTGCGGGAAGTGTCTGAGGTACGACGCCACGCATGAGGAGATAAAATGTCCCATGTATGAGATGTGCTGGGACTGTGGAGAGAGAGGACACTTCATGTTTTTGCGTCGACATACCTGCCCCCGCACTCCCTCTCCTGTCCCCGTGAACATCCCCGCCGAAGAGGACTACGCTTACACGAGCGATTAGTTGAAGTCGAGGCGACTTCAATTCTGA
Organism: Lactarius hatsudake; assembly: GCA_024734325.1. NCBI lineage: Eukaryota > Fungi > Basidiomycota > Agaricomycetes > Russulales > Russulaceae > Lactarius > Lactarius hatsudake. The sequence continues at coordinate 10,921 of JANSJP010000217.1, read as the reverse complement.
CGGGGGGTAATGTTACGATTTTCACCCGCTGACTTGGTTGTACGATTACGATACGATCCTATGACTCGCGCCTCGTGACCCTTATCCCGCACTTTGCGCCTCGGCGATAGGGTTGGTCGATTTACGCTTCTTTTCGTCCGCTGACCATTTCCAAGGTGCGCGTGACCCCACGGGATTCCCTTGTACTACTTACGGCCATTCCCCTTGTTTACGCTTCGGTACCCTTGACTCATGATTGCGCCATATGTTTGCTCGTCGCAAACATCCTGTAACAGTATATAAGTCACGCCCTACCTAGCTTGTACGGTAGACTTGACTTCTTGTGTAATACCACATCGTCTTCGCCTCACGAACGACCTTCGACTTGCCTTTGCGCTTGAGTCCACGCTTTCGCTCGCCTTTGCGCTTGAGCCCTGCCTTTCTACTATTATCCTCGGCTCCAGGGAAGCCGAGTGATACTTGTGCATCACCGAACTGAGTCTTAATCGACTCGCGCTCTTCCGATCCTGTTGACTTAGCGCGGTACATGCCGTACCTAACGCCCCTGTGGTGGCGTTACAGGTGGCATGGGAGATGGGGTACACGGGCACGTGTGTCGTCGTAGGAACATGAACCTCCCCCTCTCTCCACAGTCCCAGCACATCTTGTACATGGGGCATTTGATCTCCTCATGAGTAGCATCATACCTCAGACACTTCCCACACCATCAGGGGCGAGTGTCCAAATCCACATGTGTGGGTGTCATGGGGGAGAGTCGACGGATGAGACAGACGTCCAACCTATGGGCCCGACTTCCACACCACTGGCACGGCTCCCTAGCCCGTCACTCCAGGCACTGAGCCACCAGATGCTCCGTAGACTTACACTGGAAGCACTTGTGTTTACGCCCGCTACCCTCCCTGTGGAGACGGGGCATCTCGCTGGGTCCTGTTGTTGCATTAGGCCCATCCTAATGTGCTCGACTTGAGCGTGAGTACAGCAGCTCGACTAGATGTGGGGCGACTTAGCAGAAGTAGATACACGTCCTTAGTAGGAACGTGATCGTCCACAGCACTGGGGCAAAGTCCACCAGGCGTATACGTTGTCGTGCTACCTGCCTGATCAAGGCCAGACGCACTAAGAGGCTAAAGCAGAGAACTAAGCAGGCGACTAGAAGGAGCGGGAGAATCACGGTTGATGATTCAAGAAGACCAAGCTAAGGAGCTCGGTCTTCGTACAGTCTAGTAGATATACAATTGACAAGGAGCTTTGAAGCTCCTCCTGAATGTAAGGTACCCAGTAGCGATAGTAGCTCGAACCCTACTACGACTGTCCTAGGTATGAGTCAAGTCCGATACATGTGATACTCCTACTGTGCTGACTGATGCGACTGTCCCTGACTAATACTAGGGTAGTCAGAACCCCACAAGTGCGCAGTCCGTACCGATGAGTCCGATCGTAACATCACCCCTCTCTCAGGTGCACACCCCGACGCTCTGAAGTCCTCCTCCTCATACAAAACCCTAGTGCGCGTCGCTTGCACCGCGCCCCTGCACCCTCTGCGTGTCTTCTTCCTCGTCAGCTCGTAGTCCACCATGGTTTTGGCCTCGTCCTTGATGCGCTCCAGCGCGTTGGCCGCCTCCAGTCGACGTCTGCTCGCGGCTACTTTGCCCTGTATCTCCCTGACCACGGCAATGAGGTCGTCGATCCGCTGATTGAGGCGCTGCAGCTCTCGGTCAGCAGCGCGGTAGCGGGTGACCTCGCCCGTCAGGGATACGTCGTGGAGTGAGTCGAGGCAGCGATCGATGCGCGCCCGGTCCTCGAAGCCTTCAGTGAAGAGGACCATGTCCTCGTTCTGGTAGAGTGGCTTGCCCCCGTAGTTGTAGCGGGGCGCAGCGTAGAGGGGGCGAGCGTAGACCTTGTTGGACTCGTCGATGATGCCCACCACCATAGGGTCAGGTCCCATGATGACCTGGTGGTAGCGGGCCTCGCGCTCGACCCCGTCGGGGGAGACAATGCGGAAGGGGAGGTAGTCTGCGCCGGCGTTGCATGTGAAGCCGGCGGGGGTGTGGGTGTTGACGATGGCGAGGGGCTGATGAGTGGGCCCGCCCATCACTCCGAGGTCCCATTTGTACATAGGGGAGCCATCGGTGTTGACGGAGTAGGGGGTTTCGCAGGGGTCGTCAGTATCAGTGGTCGAGAGAATGTGAGGGTGCGTAACTGGGTAGTCTCGGTTTGCATCCTCGTCGACCCCCCATTCATCGTCAGCATCCTCCTGTGTCGCAGCTGCTGCAACCGCAGTTGTGCCCTCCATAGTTGCTCGTCCCTCCACTCCTTCACTACCTCCTTCCATGACCGTATCGGCCAGAACTCGGTGTGGTATCTGGACAGGTCCAAGGTGACTGTGTCCGTGAGGGTATTGAAGGAGGCCACTTGTCGCCTGGCCTTCGAGTATGGCGTGCTCTTCTTCTTCACCGGTCCCCGCTTCGTAGGTAATAGGCTGCGCTTCGGGGGAGTCAGCCATCCCTCTGACAGTGGGGTCGGGGAAGGCTTGGAGGACAGCGATGGCATCCTCGCAGGTGGCTGGCCCGTGAGTGGTGACGAGGGCCTTGACCACAGTATCGATGGTGGATTGCGAGGGGAGTGAGCAAGAGGACATGGTGCGAATGGAGACAGGATGAGTGTGAGTAGCAGGAGTTGCTGTGGGACTTAGCTCGTCCTGTGCCCCCTTTATATGTATTTCTTGCAGGGGGTTTAGCGCCTTGAAGTCTCGAATGGCCTGGTCGGCAAATACTTCGCTCTGGTCGACCCACTGGTTCTCCGAGTCGGGGTATCCCTTCCATTTCACAAGGTATTGAAGTTTCCGAGTTCTACCGAACCTTCGCGAATCTAGGATCTTCTCAACCTTGTATTCTTCTTCTCCGCCTACCAGGTCTGGAGGTGGGCATTGGTAGTTAGGCCCATGCGTCACAGTCTCGTGATATCTGGTGAGAAGATCTGTGTGGAATACCAGGTGGATGCTCCACTGCGTGGGAAGTTCCAGATGGTAATTAACTGGGGACATCACCTGTGCTACCCTAAAGGGGCCGTGTCTCTTGGGCGCAAGCTTTGCGGTTGGTTGGTTGGTGCGTAGGTGGCGTCCTTCGAGCCACACGAGGTCACCTTCCTTGTACTTGGGCGTATCTTTGTGCTTTATCCAAGACCTTTGCGCCTTGATAAGGAGCGCTTTGGCTTTGTTCCTTGCTTCTCAGAACTGATCGATTCGTAGCACCACTTGTGGTACGGGTGATGGCCTATCGATCCAATCAGCGCGCAGGTTGTACCCCATTAAGAGGTAGAAGGGGGACTTCCTTGTGGTCTCATGGGGCCAGTTGTTGTGCGTGAATTCTGCTATAGGGAGGTATGCTGCCCAGTTATCTTGCCGCTCGTTGGCCCAGAACCGGAGATACTGTTCCAGCCACTGATTTGTCCGTTCAGACTGTCCATCCGTCTGTGGGTGGTAAGCAGTCGAGACATTCTGTGAGATCCCTAGGATTCTGCATAGTTCGCGCGAGAAATTGGATGTGAAACGTGGGTCCCTGTCGCTGATCACCTTGGTGGGTAATCTGAATCGTAAGAAGACATGCTTAGCATATAGGGCAGCGGTTCCTTCCACCGTGATTTCTTCGTTGCATGGGATGAAGATGGCAGCCTTGGTGCAGTCGTGATCGGTGACGGTGAGGATGGAGTCGAATCCTTGCGAGAGCGGTAGTTTGGTGATGAAGTCAAGTGCAATAGTTTCAAAAGGGAGTGCCTCGGGGTTCGGGTATATTGGGGAAAGCGGTGCTCAGGTCGGTCAGTTGTTTGTCTTGTGTCTCTGGCACTCAGCGCATCCCTTGACCTAGTCCAGTACGTCCTGGCGGAGATTTGGCCACCAGTAGGAGTGTCCTACCAATTGGGAGGTCTTGTTGATGCCTGGGTGACCATAAACCAGAGGTACGTGGTGGGCAGAGATAATACTCCTCTTGTCATACAGTCCGCCCATCACTACTCGTCTTCCATCCTTGTACCAAGTGTCTTCGATCTTCTTTAGTTGATGTGCGTCTATCCAGGGGCGGAGGTAGTCTTTGTCTTGGTGGTACATCGCGTCCGGTCGTTCCATCTCCTCGGGTCCGATGGTCACGGTGGTTGGCATTATGGTCTCGACTCGGGTAGCCCGTACAAAGAGCGCGTCGGGGAGGACCACTATGTCCTTGTTGTCATCGTCCCCTCGGTCGTAGTCTGGTCTTCAGGAGAGGGCATCTGCTCTCCCATTTGCAGTGCCTTTGATGTGGTGAATCTCAAAGTCATATTCGGAGAGTTCCAATACTTCCCTTGTGATGTGTCTGCTTATTCGTTGCGGCGATCTCCAGTACTGCAGGTTTAGGTGGTCTGAGAACACCTTGATCTTGTGGGGGGATCCTGCGAGCAGGGGTCACCAGTGACGGAAGGCTTTGACGATGGCTAGCAGTTCAAGGTCATAAATGTCATAGTTCCGTTCCGCTTCGTTGAGTGTAGCAGAGTAGTACCCTACAGGGTGTCATTTGCCGTCCTCTTTGCGTTGTAGGAGTACGGCGCCCACTGCAAAACCTGAGGCGTCCACTTCCAACTCGAATTGCTCTCGGTTATCCGGGTGTGCTAGTACTGGTTCGCTTGTGACCAGGGCTTTCAGTTTTGTGAAGGCGTCGTGCTCGTCTTGGCCCCAGTGCCACTCCGTATCTTTTCTCGTTAGTCTGTTCAGGGGTCGTGCATGTGTGGTGAACCCCTTAATGAAGAGGCGGTAGAAGTTGCAGAAGCCGAGAAAAGAACGGACTTGTTTGACTGTGGTGGGCATTGGCCAGTCGCGGATACCGGCGACCTTGATGGGGTCCATGCAAGTCACCCCCTTTTCAAGGATTACCCCCAGGTAATCGATGGATGTTGCTCCGAAGACGCATTTTTCTGGTTTAAAGTACAAGTCGAGATCTCATGCAACTTGGAGTATGTCATGTACGGCTGCGATGTGACCACTGTTGCCATTTCGTGAGGCGATGGCGATGTCGTCTATGTAGACCCGGATTGTGGTGCCCAGCGCCTCATGTTTGAGGATAGTGGGACCACAGGTGTAGTCCATCATTGCTTGGAAGGTGGCGGGTGCGTTGGTGAGTCCAAACGGCATGACCAAAGGTTCGAAGAATCCATAGCGTGTTTTGAAGGCGGCTTTCTCTTCATTGCCCTCCTTGATACGTACGTTGTTGTAGCCCCAGCGGACATCGAGTTTAGTGTAGATGTCCACGTTACCCAGGTCCATGATGAGATCTTGTATGAGCGGTAGAGGGTACTGGTTACGCACGGTGAACAAGTTAAGCTTTTGGTAGTCTTGGACCGGTCTAAGCTTTCCGTCTTTCTTCTTAATGAAGAAGAAAGATGATGCGTATGGGGACTTTGATGGGCGGATGTATCCCTTCTGTAGCTGTTCGTCCAGAAACTTCCATAGCGCCTCATCTTTGTCGTGTGACATGGGATAGATTTTACATTCGAGGACGGACAGGGCGTTTTTTGTGAGTTCAATGGTGTGGTCCCTGTTGAGCGCAGAACTAACGAGCGAGGAAAGATAATAGCGAGATGCTAATAGACAAGTTAACTTCAGAGGTGAAGGGAACTCTGTTACAACTGCATACCTAATAGACAAGTTACTAAGGAACGTCTATGAGTAAAGGTAATAGGAGGAGTAAAGAGAAGGGACTTACACTTCAGAGGTGAAGGGAACTCTGAAGTGTAGAGGCGTAGACAGCAGTCCTTATATACAGGACGCTTAGATAATAATGGTCTGTGCGCACAGGTGATCCAAACATAATACACATGGTCTGTGCGCCTGTAACGCCACCACAGGGGCGTTAGGTACGACGTGTACCGTGCTAAGTCAACTGGGATCGGAAGAGCGTGCAAGCCGGTTAAGGCTCAGTTCGGTGATGCACAAGTATCACTCGGTTTCCCTGGAACCGAGGATAATAGCAGGAAAGACAGGGCTCAAGTGCAAAGGCGAGCGAAAGCGTAGACTCAAGCGTAAGTGGCGAGTCGAGGGTCGTTCGTGAGGCAAAGACGATGTGGTTTTACACAAGAAGTCAAGTCTACCGTACAAGCTAGGTAAGGCGTGACTTATATACTATTACAGGATGGTTGTGAGGAACAAACATATGGCGCGACCATGAGTCAAGAGTCTGAAGCGTAAACAAAGGGAAGAGTCATATGTGGTACAGATTGATCTCGCGGGGTCACGCTGCGCCTCAGAAACGGTCAGCGGATGAAAAGAAGCGTAAAATGACCAACCCTATCGCCGAGGCGCAAGGTGCGAGATAAGAGTCATGAGACGCGAGTCATCGGATCGTATTGTTAATCGTACAACCAAGTCAGTGAGTAGAATCGTAACATTACCCCCCCGTCAGAATTGAAGTCGCCTCGACTTCGACTAATCGCTGGTGTAAGCATAGTCCTCCTCGGCGGGGATATTCGCGGGGATAGGAGAAGGGGTGCGGGGGCAGGTGTGTCGGCACAAAAACATGAAATGTCCCCTCTCTCCACAGTCCCAACACATCTCATACATGGGGCATTTAATCTCCTCATGCATGGCGTCATACCTCAGACACTTCCCGCACCACCGTGGGCGAGAGTCCGGGTCACGTGCGCAGGAGTCATGGGGGATAAGCGACAGATAAGACAGACGTCGAGCTTATGGGCTCGACTCCCGCACCACTGGCACGGCTCCCGAGCTCATCGCTCTGGGCATTGTGCCACGAGGTGTTCCGTGGATTTACACTGGAAGCACTTGCACTTGCGCCCGCCGCCCTCCCCATGGAGGCGGGGCATTTCGCTAGGTCCAGCATCCCGAAGGGAGAGGGGGACAGGCTCGGGTGAGCCTCGGGGACGCACGGGCTTCGCGTGAAGCTCGGCATACTTGTTGGCAATGAGAGGGATAGCCCGAGCGTACTGAAGACGCTTCCGGACCGAGGAGAAATCCATATCGAGATGAAATTGGTCTCGCGTCAACTCGGTCTCCAGTCGACGGATGTCCGACTGACAGACATGGATCGCATCACGACACACAAGGCACTTGCGCAGCCGAGACACTTCTGCGTGAAGGCGGGGGTTACGGAGCTCGACGAGGACTTCATTCAGAACGATGGTACGAGGGTCGTGGGGGTGAAACATGTTCAATTGATTATCCGTGATGTGCTGCGCCAGCTGACCCGTGTAAACCTCGCTGAGGAAAACCTGCGACGCGTAGCAGGGGTGACCCCTACCCATGGTTCCGACGACTTCCTGATAGTTGTGACGATAATAAATATATCGTGCAGTCTGTTTGGTAGTTCCCGTCTCTCCGACTTGGAGGGGGAAGAATGTGGGGGCTGCGGGGTCATTGAGGAAAAATGGGATGCCGGGGTCGCTGTTCTCCTTGTCCTCCTCGTCATCAAGGAGAGCCAGGGCGGGGTCAGGCTCGACAACGCGGGTTTGTGGAACTGGTGTGAATGTGTGATCCATTCCAGCGGGGAATGGTGGGACTGGGATGTGAGCGGCGAGGACGGCGGGGGGTGATAATGGTGGTGGTGGAGTTAGGGCAATGGTGACTTCGGGTGGGTAAGTGGGTGTGGCGGGTGCGTGGACGGTAATAGGTGTGTCGACGGAGTGTGCGACGACAAGGGTTTGGGAAGGCTCAGATGATTCGGCGGGTATTGTGGGTTCTTCGGTTAATGATGCGAGAGCAGAGGTGGCAAGCTGCGAGTATAGGAATAGGGGGGTGAGTCAGGAATGAACCGAGTACTGGCGTGTGACCCTCTGGCTCAGAGGGGACACCAAGATCCTGCGAGGGGACAGTCAGATTTTCGAGAATAATCTCGACAGGGCGGCGGGTTTGAATAGTAGAGACGATTGGGGTGGTAGTCATGGTGGAGTAGAGGATGAGGGAACGGGGCGATTGCAGTGTCAATGTGGTACTTTTTATATCTTTCGTCCAGCCCCTTCGGCGGTAGGATTTAGGCGATAGAAGTTGGCAATGAGATCTGGGGCGTGTCGAACGTTCTCAAGGGGTTCCCACGTGCTGTCGCTTATTGGGAAGCCCTTCCATTGGACAAGGAATTGAAGTTTGCGCCCTCGTCCAGTGTGATCGGGACTGAAGGATGCGCTCCACTTCAAACTCTTCTCTCCATCGATCAGATCTGGGGGTGGGCGCGTGAAGTTTGCGCCGTGCAGCTCCGTCTCCTTATATGGTGTGAGGAGATTCACATGGAAGACTGGGTGTATCTTCCACGTGTTCGGAAGCTCTAGTTCGTATGAAACATCGGAGAGGACTCGTTTCACTCGGAACTGGGCCATGGCGTTTTGGGGCGAGCTTTGCGGTGGGGTAGAAGGTCCGAAGGTTTGTACCCTCTAACCAGACCATCGCGCCTTCTTGATAAGGAATGAAGCGCGTCTTGCCCCTTTTTGCCATCAGTTCTTGCGCGTGTTTGATGCAGTCCTTGCGCGTGTTGTCGTCTGATGACCATGTCTTCTAGGCGTTGCTCCACTGATGGGGATGCCGTTGGTTTTGGTGTCCACATAGTACGTGGCTCCCATCCCATGATGAGTGAAAAGGGAGTTTCTTTTGTTGTCGCGTTAGGCCAGGCATTGTGGGCAAATTGCGCTACTGGTAATGCTTCGGCCCAGTTATCCTGTTGTACGTTGCTCCAGTGTCGCAGGTACTGTTCCAACCACTGGTTCAGTACGTTCGGATTGTCCGTCGGTCTGTGGATGGTATGCAGACGATATGTTTTGACGGATTCCGAGGACCTTGCAAAGGTTGGTCATGAATGCGGATGTGAATCGAGGGTCTCGGTCTGTGATAATCTTTCGAGGGATGCCGTAGTGGGGATATACATGATGGAGGTAGAGGCGTGCTACTCCTTCAGCTGTGATCGACTCGTTGCACGGGATGAAGATTGAGGCTTTCGAGCAATCGTGATCCGTGATGGTAAGTATGGAGTCGTATCCGTCTGAAGGAGGGAGTTTAGTGATGAAGTCCATGGCGACGACCTCAAATGGTTCCGCGTTCGGGTCTGTGGTGATGGGGAATAGGTGTGGCTTTTGACGGTGAGGGTTAATCTTGTTTGCCTGGCATGTCGCGCATCCCTTGACGTAGTCTTCTACGTCTCTGCGCATGTTGGGCCACCAATAGTCGCGTCGTAGTAATTCGTAGGTGTTTGCGATTCCCGGGTGTCCCATGGCCGGCTGTGTCGTGGAAAAAGGTGATTACCCCCCGTTTAAGGTCGTTGTCGCCCACGACAACTAACGCATCGTTCTTCCACCATAGCCCCCCCACCTTTTTCAGGTTATGGGGCTCGACCCACCACAATACGTCCTTCTCGTCGAGGTTTTGCGATATCTGGGTCCAAATGTCCATATCGTGCATGGACATTTCCGTTGCTCGAAGAAAGCGTTCTGCAGGGAGGACAATAATGTCATTGTTGTCCTCCTCGTGTGCTGCGTAGTCCGCTCTTTGCGATAAGGCGTCCGCGCGACTATTCCTAACTCCGGAGACGTGTCTTTAGGAGGAAATCGTATTCTGAGAGTTCCAGGAATTCGCGCGCGACTCGTCTGCTGATCTTTCTTGGTTCCTTCCAATACTGGAGATTGGCGTGGTCGGTGTGGATGATGATTTTATGGGGGGAGCCAACAAGGTAGGTGCGCCATGTTCGGAGGGCCTTAACCACTGCCAATAGTTCTCTATCGTAGATATCATAGTTGCGTTCCGCTTGGCTAAAGGATTCAGAGTGGAACGCAACGGGGTGTAACTTTTGATCCAGGCTGAGTTGGTTAAGCATGGCTCCGATGGCGACATTGGACGCGTCGACCTCTAGTTTGAATGGTTTCGTGAGGTCAGGGAACAACAACGTGGGCTCGCGTTCAATGCTACGTTTGATATTATCGAACGCGTCTTGTTCTTGTTGTCCCCAATGCCACGGGGTATCCTTGTGTGTCAGGTCGTGTAGTGGTCGTGCGAGTGCAGAAAACTCCGGATGAATCGCCGGTAAAAGTTGCAGAAGCCAAGAAACGCCCGTACTTCTCGAAGGTTTCTCGGGGCTGGCCACTCCCGGATGCCTCGTACTTTTACGGGGTCCATCCGTAGATTTCCGTGGCCTATGATTAGTCCCAAGGTATTCGACTTCGAGCACTTCGAATTTCGCACTTTTCTGGTTTGATGTAGAGGTCGTGTTCTTCGCACAAACAGAGAACTTTGTGTACTATGGCGCGGTGATGGGGATAATCGAGGGGCGTGGCGATTAAAATATCATCCATGTAGACGATCACTTCATTCGTGAGGGTGAGAGGACGGAACGTATCGTCCATCATCGCTTGGAATGTGGAGGGGAATTGGTGAGTCCAAAATACATGACGAGGGGTTCATATAACCCCTGATTGGTTTTGAAGGCGGCTTTCCACTCGTCCCCTAGCTTGACCCGCACATTGTTATACCCCCATTTAATGTCGAGTTTCGTTGTACAGACGCGCATCGCGTATTCGATCGACGAGTTCTGGGATTAGGGGGAGTGGATAGTGGTTACGGGACTGTGAGTTCATTCAAACCGCCTATAATCTTGGACGGGCGTTAGTTTGCCGTCCCTTCTTCTGTGATGAAGAAGAAGGGGGATGCGTACGGTGACTTTGATGGACGAATTATACCCCTTTGTGAGTTGTTCGCCAAGGAAGGTTGATTAGCGGCTTCCTGGTTCGTTTTCTGTGCGACGCGTGGTAGACTTTGCAATCCAGCGAATCGGGAGCATTGGGAAGGAGGGTCTAATGGCGTGATTCCCACGGGCGGAGAAGGGGGAGGAAATCGATGAGACGTCCTCCTCGTCGAAGATTTTGCGATGGCATTGGTATTCTTCTGGATCATCTCTTCAAAGTACGCTCC
>JANSJP010000216.1:0-103531 GCA_024734325.1 Lactarius hatsudake | reverse complement strand
GAATACCCGCAAGGAGATAATGTAGCTAGGAGGTGAGTTTTTGGGCTATTGACAACTATCCAAGTAAAACCAGCGACTTCAGGAGACTGAGTAACCATGGTGGCGAAAATAAATCGGGGCGAGCAAGGAGACGGGGAGACAATGGCTCTCGTGCCTATTATTTATATCGACTCAGGTCGTCCATAACCAGTATTTGCGTGTCACTGCTGCTGTCCTTGGAGAGTTCCGTGTGGCGCCAGAAAGGAAGGGGATCGACACATGGGCCAATAAGCTGGGGGATCGTAAAATAGGCGAAAGCACAAAGTATACTTGAGAAGGAGGCGCCCACGTGTCCGAGGCAAGGTCGCGACGGGACCCTCCCAGAGCGAGCCTATGAGTGTCGGAGGACAGGCCCCACCATCGACCCCACGGACAAACTACTGCCAATGGGCGGGTGAGTAAAAGAAATCGTTCTGGTCCATTGAACCAGCCAAAGCCATTCGGTGGACGGCCCCGTCTGACGCCCCCACAGATGGCTTCCACGACACGTAGGTTTATCCCTTGGGTTTCCTATCTATACGACAAGAGCTTCGGTGATTTACGTTTGACGTGGGGCACCACCCCGGATTTTCAAAAATAAAAAAGATGGACGGGAAGTACGGCTTGTGTGAGCCAAACTTCTCCGGACTTGCCTCGGGTCGAGAGACGGAAGTGCACCTAGCGTGCGCACCGCGGAGAACCAGAGGGAGATGTGTCGGGATGACGTGGCTACCGGTGACTCGGAATAAACCACGTACCACTCGCGCCGAACTTCTGGGGACATGCCGGACATCGACATGTCCGTGAAGAGCGGCCCTCGGGCTCGAGAAGCCCCATGACGTAGAAAGGCGTCCCGATGACCTCGCTGTCTTCTAAACGGGGACGGGCGATTCTGGGGGAGTCGTCGGGCGCGAGCTGTGTTTGTGAGTGGCGGCGGGCATAATGTGTGTATTCCCTCTCGACTTGGTGAGCTGTCCGAGAGACCAGCTGTCCTGCCGGTTTCTTTCCGAGCACGAAACGTAGACCTCTGAATTCGTCAGAGTGATATCGGGGAAATAGGAACGACACACACCTGGCATCTTTTGTTGGGTTTGACTAGTTTGACTGTCTAGGCAGAGAGTCATTATGTCAATCGACAGCACACGTAGTACAGCTCAGACCTGGCCAAACTGACAACGGAACGTGAGACCAAAGCTGGTGTGGTGTCAGCCGACGTACTTTGAATTGCTTCATGGTGACAGGAACCGCCATGGCGGGCACGTTCTTGGCGAGATACGCATTGAGCTTGTCTTCGTCAATTGTTGCACGAACGTCACCGTGTTCTCCTCCAGCAAGCCAAGAGGGGCCTGTGTTGATCATGGTGAAAACTTGACAACGAAGACACTGCTGAAGACGCCGTCAGAGGTCCGGATAGATATAGCCGTGCTCTCGTAATTACTCACCTCTCGGAGTTGACCATGGCTTCGTCGACTAACCTCGCGTGTTCGCGACAGGTACCAGAGTCAGTTGGGGCGCCCTGTGCGGACTCTCGTCATGGCGCTCATCCAGACATGCCGATACTAAGGCGCCCGGAGTCTTTGAGTCCCCCCGATCTAATGATCGTGCAAAGCACATCAACGGCAATTGATGGAATCAGTGCCCCGTCTTCGTCTCCCTCGGACACAAGTTCCGCCGTGAAGAACATGTTCCAAAAGAGAAAATCTGGACCAGAAGAAATGACGCTACATCATAGGGCTTTGCATAAACGCTCTAGACACGCTTCCCCAGGAGAAGCCACTCTTCTAGCTGACAGGCTTCGCCCTCGTATATTGGACGAATTTGTGGGCCAGACACACCTGACAGGCCCCAACACTCTCCTCTTTTCTGGAGATGGAGAACTCACTACTGAGAACGTTATCTTCTGGGGTCCGCCTGGGTGAGTGCTAGTGAGCACAGGTACGGGTAGCCCCTCATTCATCGCGCTCCCTATTGGCAGATGCGGAAAGACTACGCTGGTGAGGATTCTCTCAGGGTTTACAGACGCGACCTTCAAGGAAGTGAGCGCGACAATCTCGACTGTGAATGAAGTTTGTGCTATTTTCGAAGAGGCGAGAGACGAGCTGCAGTCCACAGGGCGGTGCGTAGGCTAGACGTGACACTCTCGCCATGGCCCTCATCTACTTTTTAGACGCACGATCGTATTTCTCGATGAAATCCACCGCTTTTCTCGTTCTCATCAGGTCTTTGTACCCTATCTTTACGCGTCGTTTTATCTGACAATTTGCCAGGATCCAATTTATACCGTTCATCGAGCGTGGTTTCGTACAGGTAAGAATATACAACAGTGCATGCGTCCAGCCGGAGGCTGTAACTTGTGTAAAGATCATAGGAGCAACCACAGAGAACCCGTCATTTGAATTGAATCGGACATTGCTTAACCTGTGTCGGTGAGTGAAAGTTTTGTCCCGCGTTCTGTTTTGACGACGCCACAGGGTACATGTCCTTGAACGCTTGACGGACGCAGACGTAGTCAAGATCGTCGAGGGCGGTGGTGTGGGCGGCGCCGCCCGCCACAGACGATGTCAGTAACACGTCGTGCGCACTTGCGTCCCCCTTCCTCTCCCAAAGACGCCTCTTCAACACGTGCCTCGCCGCAGGCGCAGCCACCCGACATTACCACGCAGCCTCTAGTCGACACCCGACACCATTACCTCCATTGTCGCCGTCACTGTGTACCCCCAACTGACCGCTCGCGTCAAAGCCGCCATCGCATCGCTCTCCTCCGGCGACGCACGCACCGCTCTCTCGCTCCTTGAACTTGTGTTCCTTGCACCCCGAACGGCACCCGAGTCCGCGTTGCTCGACTCGCTGCGCCGCTCCGTGTCGACGTCATACGACCGGACCGGAGACGCGCACTACGACCGCATCTCCGCGCTGCACAAGAGCGTGCGCGGGAGCCAGCCCGACGCGGCGCTTTACTGGCTCGCACGCATGCTCGAGGCAGGCGAGGACCCCGTATACATTGCGAGGCGGATGGCCGTCTGTGCGAGCGAGGACATCGGCATGGCGGACCGGCGCGGGTTGCCGCTGGCGCGTCTCCCCTCCCCTCACTCGTGTGCGACGTGCTGAACTCAGCTCTACTTAGGCTATGGCTGCGCTGCAGGCTTGTCAGATGGTCGGCATGCCTGGGTGTCGCGCACAGCTCGCGGAACTCGTCGCGTACCTCGCTGAGGCGCCGAAGTCGACGCGCGCGTACCAAGGATATAACCGCGCTGAAAAACTGGCCAAGCGGGACCCGACGCTGCTCGTGCCCGTCGCAATGCGCGACGTGCCGGTGGGCGTGGCGGACGTGCTCGAGTGTGAGGGTTACAGGTACCCGCCTGAATACATGTGTGTGTTACTCGTCGCGGTGTGGAACGCTGATGACACAACGGTTACCTTAGGCACCCAGTGACGAACGAGTATCTGCCACGACAGTTGCACGGGGAGGTCATCTTGCGCAGAGAAGGGGACCTTGGAGACAAGTTGTGGGATGAGGACGCACTGAAGAGATGGGAAGAGGTGGAGAACGGTGGACAGGAGTGGGTGGGGAGGCCTTACTCAGGGCCACACCCTGGTCACACCATCAAATGACACTACGCAGCCAGCCTCTGAGAGCACAACATATAATAATTAGCCAGCAGTAGCCCTATGTTACCCGCAGGCGGCCGACTCCATGGACATATTTGCTTAATAATAACTTACGTTGAATAAATTTTTCCGGAACATTCGTTGGAAATTCGTGGAATGAAGTTGGGGTTAGTCACGTGACATTTCTATAGAGGGTAAAAAAAATCGGCGTCGACGCGAGTGCGGCATCACGCTCCTTTCCCTCTCATTCTCACTACCACGTCCCCCATGTTCACCGCAGCCCGCTCCCTTCGCTCAGCCGTCTCGCGCTCAGGCAGCTATGCTGTAGGTGCATATATGCTCTATTGACGCGTCGTCCTCACAATTTTTTAGGGCCTTCCCCGTTCCTTAATTGCGAGGAACATGAACTCCAAGGTCTCGGGTATGTCTACGTGTCATCATATTCGTCGCAAATACTCACCCCTCATAGGTCCGGTCGTCGGTATTGACTTGGGAACAACCAACTCTTGCGTCTCCGTCATGGAGGGCAAGACCTCTCGAGTCATCGAGAACGCGGAAGGCGCACGGACAACGCCTTCCGTCGTTGCGTTCACGAAGCACGGCGAGCGTCTCGTTGGCCTTCCCGCTAAGCGACAGGCAGTCGTCAACTCTCAAAACACTGTCTTCGCATTCAAGCGGTTGATTGGTCGTCAGTTCAGCGACAAGGAAGTTAAGGACGATATGAAGCACTGGTACGAAGACCCATTCATTTTTTCTTTAATTGAAGGAGAGCATGTGTGTTGATGTCTACCCCTCTATCAGGCCATTCAAGGTTGTCCCCAAGCCTGATGGGCGGCCAGCAGTGGAGGTAGAGTTTCAACAGCAAGAGGCAACAATACGTGAGTCATCAGCGCTTATGTACTTTCCATTGAGCTTACCCTCCCTAGTCTGCTGAAGAACTGTCGTCAATGGTCCTGGTCAAAATGAAGGAGACGGCAGAGCAGTATCTGAACAAGAAGGTCAAGTAAGTATATGTCGATCGAGTTTGCGCCACTGTACGCTAAACAGCCCATAGCCACGCCGTCAATCACCGTTCCTGCATACTTCAATGATGCTCAGCGTCAAGCAACGAAGGATGCCGGTCAAATCGCAGGCCTTGAGGTCCTTCGCGTAATCAATGAGCCTACTGCCGCAGCTCTTGCATACGGACTTGACCGCGCCGAAAACTCTGTTATTGCTGTCTACGATCTTGGTGGTGGTACCTTCGATATTTCCATCCTGGAGATGCAAAAGGGCGTGTTCGAGGTCAAGTCGACCAACGGTGATACCCATCTTGGTGGCGAGGACTTTGATATCGTTCTCGTTGAGCACATCATCAACTCGTTCAAGAAACAGACGGGTATCGACCTTAGCGGCGACCAAATGGCTATCCAGCGTATTCGCGAAGCTGCGGAGAAGGCCAAAATTGAGCTCTCGTCGACTACCCAGACGGAGATCAACCTGCCCTTCGTCTCGTCGGGTCCCAGTGGACCTCAACACATCAACGAAAAAACTCATGCGCTCCCAATTTGAGGCCCTTACTGCCCCCACTCATTCAGCGGACTATCGATCCTTGCAAAAAAGCGCTCAATGACGCCGGCGTGAAGACATCCGAGATCAATGAGGTTATTCTGGTCGGCGGTATGACACGTATGCCGCGTGTCGTTGAGACGGTCAAATCTACTTCGGTCGTGAACCTTCCAAGGGTGTGAACCCCGACGAGGCGGTGGCGATTGGTGCCTCCATCCAGGGTGGGGTCCTTGCCGGCAACGTCACGGATATTCTTCTCCTTGATGTCACTCCTTTGTCTCTTGGTTCGTTTCTTGGTCTCCAGCGTAGACGTGTATTGACGAGTTCATAGGCATCGAGACGCTCGGTGGGATTATGACCAAGCTCATTTCACGGAATACCACCATTCCCACGAAGAAGTCGCAAGTCTTTTCGACCGCTGCAGATGGTCAGACCGCCATCGAGGTGAAAATCTACCAGGGCGAGCGTGAACTTGTCCGTGACAATAAGCTACTTGGTAACTTCAACCTCGTTGGCATCCCACCGGCCCCGAAGGGTGTACCCCAGATCGAGATCACATTCGATATGACGCGGGTGCGTAGATTATTTCTGGTATTTTAGGTTTCCGCTTATATGCGGATAGACGGCATTGTCAACGTGGCTGCAAAGGACAAGGCCACGAACAAGGACCAGTCGATGACAATTGCCTCATCCTCGGGGCTGAGCGACAAAGATATCGAACGGATGGTGTCCGATGCCGAGCAGTATGCTGAGGAGGATAAAGCACGCCGTGATATTATTGAGGAATCGAACAAGGCAGAGTCGGTTTGTGTTGACACCGAGAAAGGTATGAGCCTCACCTCCACGTCGAGTTATAATATTTACGGGGTTCACAGCTATGAACGAGTTCAAGGACCAACTTGATGCCGCGGAGAAGGATAAGGTCACTAAGCACCTCACTGAGCTCCGTGAGGTCGCTGCCAAGGGACAAGCCGGTGATGGCGCGATCACTGCTGATGCCATCCGGGAGAAGATCAACGAGACACAGCAAGCGTCTCTTAGCCTCTTCCAGAAGGTGGGATACCTCTATCTGGTTGCCGCGAACCATCCTCACTGTCTCTATCACAGGTCTATGAGAAGAAGAACGCTGAGAGCTCTGCATCTTCCTCTGCGGAGGAGGAGAAGAAGGAAGAGAAGAAGGATTAAATTCCTCTTCTGTGTACCCATTGTTCTCCTCGCTGTGCTGTCCATCGCGTTACCTTATGACCTCATACGATCTTTACCCACTATTTAGACCCCAAAAGTACATCGTCTTGCTCACCCCCACTACGCACCTAGCATGTTTATTGTACTCACGCATATTCATTTCATTATTCGCTTACGCCCCCCACTCAGTAGAACTCTTTACCCACGTATCGCCTTTGTTGCTTTCTCGGTTTGTACCAAAAGCTGGACTGGCTTGCGGTCGGAATACATGAGCGCTCGAAGGAACTTTCTGCGTGACTTCAGTCGACCGGTGTCAGGATGCAAATGGTCACGAGGATGCAAATTTTAAAAACAGCCTCTCTTCCCGTGGTCTTTTCTGCCCAAAAAAAATACAGTAGGTACAGTAGGATCTATAGATCTGAGATCATAACAATATATTGAGAATTTCGAGTATACAGTGCGACAAGGAAGAGAGGGGAGTCTAAAACGTAACGGCCCAGACCACCAGATCCCAACGATCTTGATGAATGTCACGCAGATCTGTTGGAAAAGAGTGCTAGAATAGACCAATGAGAACACCCATGATAAATTTGGGGTGATATCATGCGGGGGGGTGAAGTCGGTTGTGATCAGGAGCCAAAAAAAAAAAAGCAAAAGCAAAAATCACCATCGAACAGCAGCTACGATGTGTTGAAGCAAATAAATTTTCGATTTTTGCATAGGTACGACCACACTAGTACGCCGCGCTTGTTGAACAGAAGGATCACTCTTCGATTGAGTATTACATGAACGTCATACTTGGTTTACAAACAAAATAGTCCGTGTGTTATAGGCTTCGCAATTGTCTATCCCGTTTACGCGTATACTTCGGACACCTCCTCATACAGCTCTGGATTATTTCTTCTGATTCCCTTCTCGATCTCATATTCCCAGTCCGTGCCTAGCCACACAACGGCGTACTCGCACGTGCCCACAACGAACAGCGCGAACACTTGACCTGGCGGGCCCACAACCGAGAACCAATCAGCGACCGGTTTTTGAATGGTGAGAGGAGGAGACGCACCGATCCAGAGGCCCTGCAGGCCGTAGCCGCGCGAAAGGCGAGGGTGATGCCGAGCGGGAGCGCGAGGACGTAGTACGCGAGGAGGTTAAACGCAGCGCCGAGGTGCTGTCTGCCCTGTCCGCGCAACACGCCGCCACACGAGCCCGCCAGGCCGTCCGCGACCTGGAAGGACGCGACGAGCGGCATGACCTGCGCGACGAGCGCCACGACCGACGCGTCGTCGCTAAAGAGATAGCCGTATACCTGCGCCGCCGCCGCGCCTGAGCATGGGGAGGAAAAGGGGGGGGGGGGTGGGACTTACGTCTTTGGAGGCGAGGAGGGAGAGCATGACGCAGATGCCGGTTAGCGCGCTTAGAAGCGCCGAGAGGTGTCCGATGGATTTGGCGCCCGCTGCGTCGCGCCGGCCAATGGCATTTCCGACCCGCGTAGACGCGGCGATACCTATGGGCAGAGGGTACGGGACAAGGAACGTGGAGGGGGGCAGATAGCGACAGATGGAGAGAGGATTTATCCTCACCGATGCCAAATGGGATGGTGTTCAAAACTAGAAACAAGTTTAACGATGGGGTATGAAAGTCGACAAAGGATGTGGGACCCACTTTGATCTGTCGTCATAATGACAGACTGTGCGGCGAGTGGGACAGCGCCCAGGCGGGCGGCTGCAAGTGCGACTATCTCGAAAGCAGCCCTACACGTGCAGATACAGAGGCGCGCGAGGCAGCCGACATCAGCCGAACACGTTACGAGAATATAAACAAGCAAGCGCTCGGGGTTGGGGTTGGGGGGAGAGCGCACCATTCCGTTCCGACCATGAGGATGCCCGGGAGCGCGAGCTTCAGAAACGCGACGCAGGCCCGGGCGTCCAGCACGGGCGTGCAGCTGGATGCCACCCCACGTCTGGTTCCGCGTGTGGGTCGGCGAGCACGCGGTGTACCATGATGAGGAAGAGAAAGGCGAGCCAGAAGGTGAGCGAGAGCGCGATGGGCGAGCCGTAGATGCCGAAGCGGGTGTAGTGTACGAAGTAGACGTTGAGCGCGACGTTGATGGGCGAGATGATGATGAGCACGTATGTAGACGCATCCATGATTCCTGACGTGAATCAGTCTCAACGGCGTGCGGTGAGCCCATCCTCTGGACCGTACCTTGACATTGCAAGTACTTCTTGAGGCATTCAAAGCCAATGTATCCCGGTGCGGCGAGCAGCAAACACCCGCAGATACTGCTGCGTGTCGCGACTGAGTTGCTCTTCCTGACCGAGGGCCATCAAGACTGGGGCCATGTTCGCCCATACTATGCCGACGGGTATGAAGAGGAGCCACAACAAGGTTATACACCGCTGGAAATGGACAGATAGGTCGGTGGAGTGCTTCCCGCCGGTGAATGCCTGAGAACCTAGTGTGTCCAGAGCGGTTGAGCCGCCGAGCGCAACACACCACCCTGTACGCCGCAAAAAAAAAAAAAAAGCGAAGATGTGGGATCATCGGCACTGATGCGAAAGGAGCCAGTACTAGCCAGTGACAAACGCCAGCATGAGTGAGAACGCGGCGACGGATAGCTCGGTGGGGCCGAGCCGTCCTACGATGACGACGGAGACGGTTTGGATGGAATTTTGAAGGATGTAGGAGAATATCACTGGAAGGGTTCAACGAGTAGTCATTAGTTGCCAGGCCTACGACGGCAATGTGGTTGAGGAAGTGAAGGTGTAGTGAACACGAACCAGGAATGGAATCTGTGAAGAGGGCGGCAATCTCACGCCCCCGGCCGCCACGCGGCCGGGGCAGAGCTGCCGTATTGAGTAGGCGAGAAGCCTCATTGACGGCGACTGGCGGTAGTAGAGTCATAGACGGAAGGACAACAATGTCGAGCTGGGAGGAGGAAACTGTTTTATCGCTCGTACTTGTGACGGACGGTAGAGCCTGAGCGAAGATCACGATCTCCCAAAAACTCAGTCTGGCTTGCTTTATATACGCCCATCAGGCTGGGCATCGCGCGACTGAGACGGAACTTGGAGACTCGGAGTCACGCACTGGACTGGCACGCGGTGTCTCGGCGTTGGTCCCAGCTTCGAGATTTTCTCGGTCGACCGTAACCGTTCAGGGTCCGTGGTGTATTGCTTCATTTTGGGGGATTACCTGTGACCTCAACCGCCAACTTGCCATCAACAACTCTATGCGCCCAACCTTCTTCTTTATCTGACTCATGCCTGTATCGTACGTGCCTTATGCGGCGTCCTGATCCGGCTAGGCGCACGCACGGGACTTGAAAGAGCGAAACAAAAGCAGCCAAACGCCATCAGGCGCTACGCAATTTCCACGACCAGAGGAGAGAAGAGACGTGGCAGGTCCGTACGATGGATTCGGAGGACAGAGTGTTTCGCGCGTGCCTGGGGCGCTTCTCCTCGTCGATAACGGCATCCATTTCGTCCTTCCCAGCCTCTTCAGAAAATTTCTCGTCTGGATCGGAGTAGCAAAATGAACATGCGACTCCGGCTGTGTGGGTCCTCCGGAAAGAGACGCACGGAGTGTAGGAGGACCTCGCCTCGCCGAAGCTCCGCCGTGGAGTCACCTCACATACCGTACCAGGTAGGGCATGCAGTCGTCGCTTTAACCCCTGCGTCATAATGCGACGACCCCTCCAATGCGGGCGGTCATACCGGATCCCCAGCCGATCTGCTGGGCGGAGCCATGAGGCAAGCTTATTATAAATTTATAATAGCTTTTGTCCTAAATGAATCTCGTTCACACACCATGCGCGCTCACTAGCACGCACCCATGGGTCGATCGTCTGTTGCAGTCTTGATGTCAGGTTTTCATGCCCGACGGCAGTGAGGAAGACTTGTCTACATGATGATCCTAGCGCAGTACCAGCGCCCGCGTTCTCTCCGTCACCCTAAGACGATGACGCACAACACATTTCCCGAATCGGGTCCGACTTCCCAGGTCCGAGGCTCCGAGTTAGTACGTCCGACCTTGCAAAACTGCAACGCCGGGGTGCCCGCCGTAATGCACGAAAGATGACCACAGGACCTTCAGGGCCGATAGTGCTGTGGGAGCGGTGGCAAAAACGGTAAAAAACACGAGGAAAATTAAAAGAAAAACAATAAATCTTATCGTCGCGCGTTTAGCCTCAAGGAGGTGCTTCTGATCGCTCGCACCGGATCGCGGAGGGTCCTCGCACACCTTATCAGCTTCCGGTCCTATTCCTGGACACGTTGGACGGACGGCTGACCGGAGCATATCGTCATCGTGTAGTCCCGTGTTAGAGGACCGGCTGCATTGCGATCCAGCACGTGTGGCACGTTCGAGAGCGCAGAGCGCAGCTGAATGATGGATAGACGCCCCCCTATGATTGCGCTCCACGCCGAGGACGCCGTTTTGTCGGTGGCGTGGAGTCGGACGCACTCGATCGCTTCGGGCTCGGCCCCTCCTTCCCATGAGACCCGGACGTTATCGCATCCTTGCGTCTCGCGATGCGATCCGTGGTCTCGATCGTCTCGCCGAATCGCCACCTGTACGGCAGCGTGCCCCCCTGCGCAAACGATCCGATTTCCAAAATCAGCACTATGCTGACCCTGCCCCTGGCCCGCGGGGGTCCGGAAAGAACGAGTGGTCACAGCCTGGGCCTCGCTTTGGCCGAGAGGGGCTGTCGTTTCTGGGAAAAAAATGCGTCGTGTTGAGCGATTGTCTCCGATAAAAAGGAGTAGATTTTCCCCAGACGTAAATGGAGAGATGCGCGGATCGCTGGGTGGGTGGCCGTGGTGTTGCGGCCAAGTGCCACAGAGTCTGGCACCTCGTCCAACTAACTCCACCACTATCTCTCCCAGGCACTTCCCTTCAATCCCCATCGGGGCAAGTCATGGAGGAGCCACACTGTTGATCGCCTAGCTGGGCCCGAAACGCCAAGGGTTGCAGGAGGTGCGCCTCTGTCAGGGTTGTCTGTAAGCTTGCTGATGACGATAGGCCCAGCTGATTGGCACACCAATAAGCGACTCGCTCACTGCTCTGGTCGATCAGAACTGGGTCATGCGGGTGCGAACTAACCGCTCGCGTATCTTTGCATTTCTTTTCTTCCTCGCTTCGTTCTGGGGAGAAGTCTCGTCGGAGCCTGTCTTATCTCAATACGGCCTCACTCTGGTACGTTTCACAGATAAGCAGCCGGGCCCCGGCAGAGCGAGCATAACAGGCAAGCAAGCAGACGGACAGACAGACGAAGAAAACGAGTCGGCGTCAGTTGCGCGATTGTGTGGGAGAAGACATGTCAGAATAACTTTGCATCAGAGTCTGAGATAGATTGCCAGAGAGGAGTATGGGCGTGGGCGAATATCATAATGGCTAGAGCGCGCACGATCAAGGCGGTTCGCTAACGGCATCGCCTCAGCCTGCGTGTGTACGTTGTCACTGCTGCTCGTACCTATCTCGATTGACTTTCTATTTGTATTAGAGTTATGGGGGAGAGGGGGGGAGGGGAACGCGTTTGGGGTTAGGATCAGCCGCCCGCATCGATACCAATTGCTGAAAATCCGGGGCGGCGGGCGGCACGCGGGAACGTATTCTCGAAAGGGCTACTCATAACTCACCGAGTTAACACTGTCTGGTTAAAAATGACAACACGTACAGGGCTCCGAGTCCTGGCAAAAGATCTTGTTGAGCTGGCGCCCCCGCACTGCTCGGGCTTGTAGTTCTAAACTCAGAAAGACATGTCAAGGCAAGCATTGGCGCCGGCACGCATCCAGTTGCATGCGATGTAGGGTGAGTGTGGGAGTGGGGGGAGTCGTGTTACGTGACGTAGGAATTTGCCTTCGCGACTTGTGACAGATAACGGCATACATGAATGCTTGCTTGCGCGGCGAACACAAAGGGACTTGGTTTATGGTTCTTCCAAATGTAAAAAAAACGGGCGATGCATGATTGGAACCTGCTGAGATTAACGGAACGGACAAGGAAAAAGAGAAACCCTGGATATGCCCTGATGCATCGACAATAACACCTTGCTAGCCTAGCGAAATGGGGAGACGGTAGCTAAGTTAGTTTGATGTGGGTCTCACCTCCCCGTAACGTAACGTAGTCCCCTGCTTGGTTTTCCGATCTTGGGAACCACGTCTGGGCCAAGGTCCGTTGACTGCGCAGAGAACGAATTAGTACAAGAACAATTCAGGATCGGATGACAGAGACTGGTCGACTCGGATATGGAAAGAGAATGTATGCTGCGCTAACCGGTACAGTACCCCTTTGCGTCACCCCATTTCTGTTTTCCCGAACGCCTCCTTTCCACCAACTTATCCGCGTGCGAAATACGAAACGAGGCGAGGAGGGGGGTTGCGTTTGTCCCTAGGCATCGATTGAACTGAGGAGTGTCCGGTGACAGCTGACCTACCGCTAAGTTTGTTATGAAACGGGTTTGTACCGAAGCGGTAGTTCGCCAGACGACAGGAGCTTATGACATGAGGGCTCGTGTTGAAAATGAGCTTGCTGCTGAGATGGGTGCCGTGGGACGAACCCCGCGCTTTCCCCACCACAATGGACTTTACGGCAGCTGCGCGCCTACGCCCCAGGAACGCGATTCAGCGTCAATCGTACCAGAGCTCACTCGAGTTGCCAATTCTTGCCTGGATAGGACGACCATGGAATTTTGTGCATATCATTGCCCACGAGCGCGCACGCCCAAGGGGGAAAAACTCACACAAGAGGTCCACGGTCCACCGTTCCATATATCGCTTATTCTCGGATGACGGCAATCTGGGAAGAGAAGTATTTGGTTGGCAAGGCGGAAATGTATGCGCTCCTGCAGAAATACGTGTAAGTAGGCATAGAAAATACGAGAATGGAAGTAGAAGCGGTGCTAGATACGATTATGAGAAAAAAAGTGTCTGTCGATGCCAGAGAGAACGAAACTAAATGAGATACAACCACGATCAGACTGCCAATAGAGGGTCACGCCCACACTTTTGCCGGCCATCGCCATCGATGACTCACTTACCCCGCTCCGCTACGATCTCACTCTCCCCCGCGCACTGCTCCCTCCACCATTCCCATTCCACTCCCGTCCTCCACTGCGCTGCCTACCTGAGACCGCGCATCCACATACATCGAGAGCGACGACCCACTCCCCACCGTGCTGCTCACAGGCCGGCTTTCTCGCCGGGGCGGAGGCTGCCGGGCACAGCCGACATGGCGGGGTTTTGGGCGTATTCCATACTCGCCTGGCGCGAGGCGGGGTGGTGGCTCTCCGATATGTTCAGGTGCACCTGCGGGACGCGCTCCCCGCCGCCACTGGTTTGAGCCGTGGCACAGGTGGGCGGGGTAGCTCACCATGCTCAGAGGGCAGAGGTGGCAGTGGCGGGGACCGGCGAGGGCGGTGCGCCGTGGCCGTCCGTCGGCCGTCCGGACCCGACGCTGTAGAACGTCTGCGAGGAGCGTGTCGACGCGGTCCCGGCGTTCTGGCTATTGTTGAAGGATGGGTAGTGCTGCATCGTGGGCAACGACGAGCCCTTGCTCGCCACTGAGGAGATACTCTGCCGGAACGCGCTGATCAGCGGGATACCTGCGGCTTTGGGATGTGCAGCCAGCTCGCAGGCGAGGGAGGTGCTGGTGGAGGCGAGGGTGCGGGTGTGGGGGACGATGCGCGTGAGGTCGAGGGTGAGGAGATATGTGGAGGTGCGGGTACGTGAGGTCCTGAGCTTGTTGATGTTGGGGATGGGCCACGTGGTGGCGAGGGGTCCATTGGCAGATCCTCCGGAAGAGTATCCATGTGCACACGCACGATGCGTGTGCGGGTATGCCGGAGGGGCTGCTGCGGAGCGGAGCGAGTGAATCGCGACCGAGATGGGATCCTAGGTTCCGAGTCGAATAGGGGGGGGGTGTGCCGTGAATGACCTGAACGTCGGCGCGAAAAGATGCGGGGAGAGGGGGAAGAGACCGTGCTGGGGGTGGGCGGTGGGCTCGACTGGGTGTATGCATCCGGTTGCGTGGTTAGCGTACCAAACCGTGAGTGCTCTAGGTCGGAGGTGGTGAAGTCGGGTTCGAGGAGTGGGACGGATGCATCAGCAGAGACGGTGCGGTTGTGGACTTCTCTGCGACTGTTGACCGTCGTTGACGTGACATCACTCGACGACGAACTCTCCGCCTGCTTGTTCTTGCGTCTGAGGGCCCGGCGCCGTGCAAAGGGACGATTATGAGGACGAGGGCGACAATGAAGAGAAAACCGCCGACGGCAGCGACGATGATGATGGTAAGCTTGTTTTTGCTTGACGACCGGGGAGTCGAGAACGAAAGTGGCAGTCTGTTAGTAGGAACGTGAACGTGGCCTGATCAAATGACCGCCGCAGAAAAAGGTCCCGAGATGACTTACAGCCAAGCCTACAGCCGTCGTTGTACTCATCTGGTCTTGGCACAAGACAATCCTTCGACCTTCGGGCCCAAAGCTTGACGGTGGTGATGCAGCACGCCGCCAACAGGCGGAGTGAATGGGTGGGAGATTTGGCCGCTAAAGATGGACAAAGCTGAGGCTGAGTGTGGTGCCCAGTCGTCCGATGACCGTTGCACGTTGAAGCTTGAATGGCGGGCGCTTGCCGATAGCTTTTATTGTTTTTATTTTATTTCTACACTCATGAGAAGGTCAATCTGATCGTTTTAATTGATAAAAAAACACGGATATGAGCGTGTACGTGTGTAAAAGTTGGCCTTGGCCCAGTCCTCGCCTACAAACAGCGGCCCGTCGAAGCCGCCCATTGTTCGGACAACGATCATGAGCTCATTGCACTCTTGCCATTGGGACTGGTGCCGCTTCACTACAGTACTACATAATGACCTTGTACAGCATGTCATGAAGGTACATGTTGACATGGCAGAGCCAGTCAAGAGGAAGGATATTAGCCTCATTAGGCAGGTTGAGGAGGGGTCTTTAGAATACCCAGGTTAGTCCTATTGATGCTCCTTCAGGTTAGGTTGACCAGAGCAATCTATAGGAGGTACCTCAAGCATTGAGCTTCCAACAAGCTCTCAATTGAATACTTCACAGACTGTACAATCTTCTGTTATTGATTCAAACTTCTCCTTATTTACTACTTTAAATTAACAGCCCAATAACCCACTATCTTTTGCATCTGGCTCTACCCAAATCCTTCCTGTCTCAAGTCCTTCACAAAGGGCACAGACAAGTAATTTTGAGGTATTCATTTCTCAACTTTTCTACTCTTTGGCTTTGTTTAATGAATATATAGAGTCAAGGTGACCAGAACTTTGAACTTCAAACACAGGCACATTATAAATCTCAGAGTCTTGATCAGTTGTAGTATTTTTTAGAAATTTAGTATGATTTTGCTTTGCTTGTGACAATTCCAAGTGTATCATTGTCTTCTGTGAAAAATCTCTATGTTTTGTCTGATAAGGGTTGTCTCTTTGGCCTTTTCGTAGAGTCCATTCTCAGTCGCACCATTCTCAGCCACGGCATACTACGGTACTGGTATCTGCGCACGCAGCACCCCAAATGGTTTGCAAGGTACAACTACACACCCTCGGTGCAGGTGCATTCATTTCTATATTGGCTAATAGTGGCGCACAGCTGTGCTGAGAGGAACCTTGTGTAGCGCTTGATAGTGGAACACAGGTGTTTATCCTGTCGTTCGTGGTCCAAGGCACAGTGGGAACTTTCCACTTGTTCCCGCACTGGTTGGGTGAGAACCAGAACGGCAGCTATGACCGGTGTGGCCAGTTAATACCCAGCCAAGTGCGTAACGCCCGTTTGTTCAGAGTTCAGAGTGAAGTCCCGCACAAAGCACTGGTGCCAACTACCGACGAACAATACATGCACCCACACAAATACACAGAGACGTGTAACCATGACACGCACTACAGTAACGCTTCGCCAATACACAGACGCCTCACGCGTATATCTGCTCGCGGAAGCCAGGCAAGATCTGCGCGGTGCGGAACCCCTCATCATCGATGCGCGCGCCCTTTGTGCGTTGCCACTTCTGTTTCGCGAACGTCCAGGCTAGTAACAAAAAAAAAAGGTATCATCAGAAAAATAATGATGGGGATGAGTGGAGTGGACTCACCCTCAACTGTCGGCACGGGGTTGCCGCTCCGCTCGAACTCGTTCTGCGTGAACCCCTCGCGTTGCAGAACGGGAGATTCCTTGGCCGTGTTCAATACCACGTCGTTGTGGGGGCTGGCGCCGATTCCAATATAAATGAGTGTGGGTCGCCCTTGCATGGCACGCTGGGTTGCTACTCACCGAGAAAAGTAGAGTAACCCAAGGCGGTCTACGTGTTGTTGATCCTTAGGTGGCGCAGCGACACTGACAGGTGTTAGCTCAGTATAAATGGTGTGCGCAATGTAAGTTATACCGATGGATGGTACTCCTGACATAGCCGCCGGTTAGGAAGGACATGGCGTCGCACGCGTTCACGGTAAGCGTCGCGTCCTGCGGCTTGACCCATTTCCACTCATTGTGGATCGGGTCGCGGATCTGGAGTGCGGCGACGGGCTGGCGAAACAGTAGCGTGAAGCTGCCTAGATCTGCACCAGACAATACCAAGTGAGCGGGTGTGCGAAGTCACACAGGACCGAGTTGAATATGCGTACCGGTATGAGCGCGGGACCAGTAGCCAATGGCGGCGTTCTCCTCCGGGGTGAACTTGGTATACTTCATGTACCGGAGGTGGTCTTCGCCTTTCACCTTGTACTTGTGCATGTTGCGGAAGTAGTCCTCAGGTAGTTCGAGAGCGATCGCAAGAAGCGTGTGGAGTGGGTCCAATACCTCGGAGTGGAGCAGCTTAATAATTTAATGTGAAAAGGAGGTACTACAAGTCTGGGAAGGTGACGGACCCTGGCGAACTCTTCAATCTCTTCAATCTTGTTCTGAATGAGTTGAGGGTGATTGTGTTCGAAGTCCCCGTTGAACTCTGCACAGTAATGACAGGTTGGGTCCTAGTAAATGCGATATTGCTGGTGTAAAACGCACTCGGGATGTGTATATCTCCACACGATCCCTGATACCGGTCTTCGTGTCGAGACTGAGTAACAGGTGAGTCCATGATTGGCGTATAAGTAGTGCGGATGTACATGCGACGACCAGCAGGGACATAGCCATTAAATTGGCCTTGATCTGATATCCCCGCCTATGTCAGTCAGTGGTAACGATCCAACGACCTAATTGACCATGTACCTAAGCCGTCGGGAACATACTTAAGCTTCTCTTCCACAGGGAGCTCGTAGAACTGCCTTCCGATTGCGAATTGGCGGTTTACGGCCTCTTGAGAAATGTTAAAGTTCTTGACGTAGAAAAAGCCCTTCTCCCGTAGCGCCTTGATGAGGGACTCGGCGAGCTGCTGCTTTCCCTCCGGATTAGGATACTTGGAAAAGTCGAGAGTGACAAGCTCGGCCCAGTCGAGATTTTCCTGAGAGAAGTGTTCAATATAGGATTCAAGTTCCGTACGATGCTTATTCTCACTTTTGTCTCTGGGACGAAGGCGTAAGAACCTGGAAAATCCTCGGTCAACGTTCAAGTTGAAGGAGCGGGCCGTGAGCGTATGAGCCGCGACGGACCGAAATTGACTTGGTGGGGCATTGTGACTTGACCCGGGCTTCAAGCTTCAAGCTTGAACAGACTCAGCGGGCGATAGCTAGACACTCAATTTATATCTTTCGGACACCTACGGACCAATTTTGAAAATTCTGATTTCTTGTGGGTGAGACACGTGCCATTTGCAGAGACTTCATCAAGCACCTCATCGCGCTCCACGATGGCGTGCGAGACTATTTTCGGCCAGTGCTATCCCTCAGCTGTCTGTTTTTGCGACCCTTCTAAAGCTGTGGCTACAGCTCAGGGTAATCTGTTGAGGCGACCGTCGTATCTTCGCCTTCCCTGACGTGCGATTACTGATTGCCCCTCGCCGAAGGTCAATTGCGTCTCAGTCGCGATCTTCTCGCATACTACCGGTTCAGCCAGTATCTTTTGTCAGCTGCCAGTGGGGGATATTCGCATGCTCCCATGAGCGCACTGAATGGCGTTAAAGGCGCTCGAGCATTCCCCGTTAAATGCCGGCGGCTCTCAACACCCCCGTATCCAGCGACAGCCCAGTTTGTCCGTATCAACCCTTGGAACGAAATAGGAAACGCCAAGCAGGAGACTCGCCCCTGGCCATGTTGCACCTGGTGCACCTCTTATTATTGTGGTTGCTCGATGGCCTTGGTATAAAAATACAGGATGTTGCGCGTTGTTCCCCTTGACAGGAATTTGCAACACCAGTCCCATTTTGCGACGCAGAACGTGATAGTATGAGGGATGTCCGGTGTAAAACAATGCGAGGAAGAAGGGTGTTGTAACCAAGGTTTAAGCACGAGTTTGTAATTACTAATCACTAATCCGGTACAGTTATCTACCAAAAGAAAGTGTAACTCCAGCACTCTGGTCTTCCGACACATTCGCAGTCTATTTAGATTGTCGCCGTGACACCGACGTGGATGATCCTACAGGGCGAAAGAAAAAGAGGGGCGCGCGGATGCGTGAGCAATGGTCCTCTATGCGTCAATGTAGAATAAAAATGACTCACTCCTCCGCAGGGTCCAACCAGGCCTCACCTTCGGGGAACATGATACCTGAGAAAAAAAGTATCATTCAGTGATCACCATTTGCTGAACGACACGTGACAGGCTGGCTTACTGAGTCGCCCGTAGATGTCCTCAACGAGCACGCGGCGGAAGTAGCTCGCGATCGGCGTGAGACGGCCCAACAAAAAGCCCTTGCTCTTCGGCGTGTAATGGGGGACGCTGCAACGTGCCCTTAAGTACTAGCTTACCAGAGAAAAACAAGGTAGGGAGGAACGCACATATGCGTCGGGTGACGCGCGAGTTCCTGGAGCTGTGTGACGCGGCGGTGCACCGTAGCACGCTTGCTCGCGTCCACTTCCGCGTAGCGCTCCTCGAGCTCGCCGATGCGCGCGACGATATTATTGATGTGCAACGCAGTCTCGTCGCGGAAGCCGAGATACTGCATGACGCCGTAGAAGCCCGGGAGCGCGTCGACGCGCGAGACGACGTAGCGGTCCCCGTCGTCCACGTGCGGCACGGGCAGTACCCTCGTCGTCAGGAAAACGCCGAACGTCGGCAGCGACGGCCACTGTCGCAGGAAACCTGCGCGCAAAAGAAGAGTGAGCGGGGCGAAGGTAGGGTGAGGGGCGCGCGTGCGTACTAGTGAAGGAGGGCGGCACGCCGCGCTCGTGCGAGACCCCGTGGAAGATGGCAAGCAGGGGCAAACGCGAGATCACGCGGCGCTCTTCGCCCTCGCCCTCGCCCTCGCCTGCGCCTCTCATTTCTGGGAGAGGGGGCGTGACGAAGTACAGGGTCTTGTTGCAGCCGTCGCTGTCGTCCTGCTCTTGCAGCGCGACGAACTCGCCGCCCTCGCGTTTCTCTGACTCGCCGAAGACCACGTCGGCGCCTTCGGGCACGATTAACCCTTCGAGGCGCTTGCGACTCTTGCGGTCGAACCGGTCCTCGAGGCCCTGTGAGGCGCAAAAAACTCAACGTCGTCGTCGCGGGATAAAGTGAGGGTGAATGTTTACCTTGGCCCAGGTCCAGAATGTCATGAGTGCGAGACTAGGCCGGGTGGGAAACAGAAAATGTACTATTAGTCGTCTTGGCCCTGACCGATGAGACAAAAAAAAACCTCACAGAATAACGCCGATCATGAGCGGCACCCACGCGCCCTGGGGAATCTTCTTCAATGACGCGCCCCAGAAGAGACCTGACAGGACGTCAGCGCTGGCACACACAAAGCGATCATCGCTCACCATCCAAGAAACCGAAGAAACCCAAAAACAGAATCGAGACAATGACCGGAAGGAATTTGACGTAGCGCATCTGCAGTGCGATGAGCACAGTGGTCGTAAACATGACTGTCGCTACGGCAAATCCGTAGGCGTTCGTGAGTTGCGTGGCATTGTTGAACGCAGCGACAAGGACAATCGTTGCAATCATAACTGGTGACCAGATTCAAAATGTTTGCCATCATCTTTTTGAGAAAGACCTACGGATCCAGTTGACAACAGGGATATAGAGTTGACCCTGTGTCTTGTCCGACGTGTGAACCATATGCACACTGAAACAATACCTGTGAGCGAACATAGAACCCCACCGGGAAGAAGGGGTATGTGCGTACGGAGGTAGACTTCGCATGTTGACGAGCTGCTGGACCAAGGAGAAAGATGCGGGTGATCATAGCTTGAGAGGCGATAAGTGTAGCCATGATTGCATAGACGTAAAGAATCCAGAATAATGGCCCGTTGTGTTCACCCGGAATGGTGCGGTAGAAGACGTTTGAGATAACATTTTCTCCGTCGACGATGAGCCGAGAGCCCTGACCGAGGTAGGCCAGCACGAGTGATGGATATACTAGAGTCACGAAAGAAATCTGTAAATGGACGAAGAAGGTCAAGTCTGAGGGACGCATTAAGAAAGCACAATGACTCAGATGTACCTGGATTGAAATCATGTTGAACTGCCCAAGGCTACAAGTACATTGAATAAGTATGGTGTAGGAGTTGATGGGGCATCTTACTTGGCAAAAAGCGCCTCGCAACCAGTAATGGCAAGTAGAACACCCGCAAGTGTGTCGTAATTCCCGGTGCGCACGAAATCTTTCATGTTTACTCAATCAGATGCGGAGGCAAGTCCAGAAGCTCCAAAAACTTACACATGACAGCTCGCGACGGATCCAACGCACGGAAGATACCAGGATACTTTGTGATGTTGTAAATTCCTGTTGCGGCGAGGAGCAGCAACCAAATAAAGGTGACTACATGACTTTGTGAGGGGGTTAACAAGACAGGAAAGAAATGCTGCAGGCACACCAGGTGCAAAGATGAACGACAGACGCGCGGTGCCTAGTGGTTGTGAAAGGAACAACACAAGCAAAAATGCCTGCCAGGATATTAGTCATAAAAAACGAGCAGGAAAACAACGAGTCGCACTATCGAGATGGAAACAACGTGGTCCGCCACACTAGGCTTGGCGACAGCTAATCCAGGTACTATCTGAGTGGACTGCACTAAGTTAGTTTTGCAAGTGGCTTACCAATACCTCCGACTGCACTCGTAACGGATACGGCAGCGGTCAGAACACCGTCCGCCATTGTCAAACTTGTGCCAAAGAGCGCCTGCGTTACGTTAGGTACTATCACCACCCCTGGAGAAAAAAAGTACCCATATCAACATAGGCCACCTAAGGGACTTCGGTGGCTTGATGATGTCGTCGCGCTTCTTTCTTCCAGCCATCATCGAGTCGTGAGTAGGGGTGCTTTCGAAAAACTTCGGGGGATAGATCCCTTGATACAGTGCGAAAGGTCCACCCTCGCCTGAAGAACCACGTGAGAATTTGCAGCGCCTCAAAGGACATGTGTGCTACCTTCATGAGTGCCGAAGCGCAAGCAAATAAGGACCTAGTACAATACCAGTATGGATCAGTGCAAAAAGATGGGGGAGGGGGGTGACTGACGTATTTGCATAACGGTATAAGGGTCAAAGACCAAACGATGGCACTGAGGCCTCCTATGATATCGTCCTTTGGGGGCACAGGGCCGGACGATGACCAGATACCATTGAGCACGTACAAAGGCGATGTCCCGATGTCAGAGTATATGATCCCTGTGCGAGGCGGGTGTTACTGTGGATCACGCACGATAACTAGGTGGAAGAACGGCATACCGAGTGTCTGGAAGCTGAGCATGGCCAGTGCCAAACCAGCTACTTGCAGCGGGCGGCGGCCTGAGTGGCCAGGTTTGAGGTCCGAAGAACCAGTAGAAGCCGTGGACATTTCGAGTAAATGGGCCATCAGAGATGCAGAAGGTCCCAAGAACCAAGATTTAAGCTGTCGCTTTAAAAGTGCTGATGACTAGGGCGTTGCAATTTCCGTGTTCCCAGGAATGACGGATATCCTTCGACATAATGTTTGATTTTTATATATTCGTGTAAGTGGCTGTGGCTAACCATGTCGCTGAGGGAATTTAGCTATCGGTGGAATATTCCTTCAAACGCATTATCCGTCACGGCGTACAAGTAGCACAAGCTACGCTTCCGCTTGGACGGAGCCCGGTATGATCGACGACAATTGAAGAGTATGAATCTGTATGATTGCTGGCTGGGGGCCCGTAGTCGGAGCGTATGCGGTACGAGGTTCTAATATCGATGCGGCCAGTCACCATCGATAATAATGCGCATTTGCAGAGTGTGGTTCTTGAGCTTGAGCCTCTGTCAAACCTACTCGGACAACGGCCTTGTGCTCAACATCCAATATAACATATTCTTCCCACGCCCCAAGCCACTCCCCCCTCTTTCTGGGTTCATCGAAAGAATTTTTTTGGTATGTTCCCTCGAATTTGCTGTAAATTTCGTAAAATAACTGAAAATGAAACGGTATTAATCAACAAGTCAGGCAACCTCTGCACCTTGCACCTTGCAAGGGCGGGTGGCAGTGCATGTGGTGCAACCTATGCTGCAGCATTAGTTCGTGCACGCTAATCAGGACGCCAGAAGCCCGGAAAAGAGTGGGAAGACATATACCGACTGGACACTGACGGACCCGAAAATAAGTCGGGTACAAAAGATAAGCGCCCGATAAGCCTTGGACCGGATCTCGTACCCAGGTTACACAAAGGCCATATACAAAGGCAGGCCCTCCTGTTTTGTGCCGTTCGTGTCCTCTTTAATGCGCAAACGGGGCAAAGACAAAAGGGGGCGCCCTTTTTTGTGAAAGAGAGGGCACCCCTCCCTCTCCTGCGCCGCCGCACGGCTTGGGGACTACTTCCGGCAAGACTTCCGTGTTTCTTCCGGGTTTGCACACGCTCAAAACAGGGGGCCCAAAGGGCCCTGCGTGGACTTCTCATTTCGGGCCCAAATTAAGGGAGGAAGGCCCCGCTCCTGCACAAACCAGGAGGTAGCCGCTCCCAGGTTTGTGCGCAAACGCCGGAGGCGGGGTGCAAGACGTTATAGTGAATGGACAACGATTTAACTGGAGCTCCTGCCCACATTGTGTAGCCCCTCGTGTCTGCATTCTCGAGAATGCTGCACCTGCGCGCGCCCTGAACGAGTCAAACACAACGCATTTCTGTTTTTGTGACGTCTTCTAATGGGCTCAGGGTGATCCGTTGAGGCGCTCTTCCCCTTTCCTGATGTGCGATTCCCCTCGCCGAATGACGATTGCGTCCTTGATTGTGCAATTTTTTTCGCATGCTACCGGTTCAGCACGTTCAGCGCTCAGCTAGCACCTTCTCAGATGGGGGAAAATCACATGCATACTGAATGGCGCGATAAATGCCGGGGGCTCCCCGTACAGCATCTGGCCATGGCCATGGCGACCGTCCCAACTTTTAGAACGAAATGGGCAACGCTTAGCCAAGTTACCTGGTGCACCTATTATTATGCTCACTCGATGGCTTTAGTATAACGCCTCTTGGCTGGAATTTGCAACACTAATACTAATAGTCCAGAAGTCTCTATTCTATACTTTTGGTGTAAGGTTGTGGTCGGTTACATGGGTTATAATACTAAGGAAAGAGTGTATAAACGGGAATACTAAAACACATAGGGAAATGTCTGGGAAGAGTGAGGAAGCCGAGCGTGCACATGAACCCGGGAAAGCGACGAAACGCGAAGCGAGCGTAGGAAAGCGCATGAGTGAGCACACCACTGCAGAGCGGGGCTTGACCCTTGGCTTGGGTAGGGCATTGATGCAAGTGGTAATGGCGGCGTCAACGGGCTGTGGCGCGACCATAGGCGCAATGTGTGCAGCGGCTCGAGAATAGGCAAAATCAGCTTCGTTTGTCGTTATATGAAAGCGTCAATGTGGAACGTGGAACCACTGCAGAGCGTGCGTGGCATGTCAATGAGCGGTCTGTGGCGTGACCATATTAGGCGCAATGTTACATAAACAGTTTCGGTTTGTCGTTATTTGCGATTTGCAAATGACCTACATGTGTCAGTGTAAAACGGTGCAAGGAAAATGGTTGTAACGAAGCTTTTTGTTAATGTCGGAATTTCTGCGCTAGTTCTGGAAATACTCATTTCACTCGAGTGAGGTGTAAGATGTCTAGTGGTCGTTACAGTATGCATCGCCGTTTGTGTCTCTGCTAATCCGGTACACTACTCAAATTTAATCTAAGAAAAGGAGTTTGACTCTAGCCCTCTGGTCTTCCAACACATCATCAGGAGTCTATTTAGATTGTCGCCGTCACGCCAACGTGGATGATCCTGCAGAGTGAAGAGGAGCGCGCAGATGCGTTAGCGGTGGTCCTGTATGCGCCGGTGTAGAGTAAAAATAACTTACTCGTCCGCAGGGGCTAACCAGGCCTCGCCTTCGGGGAACATGATACCTGAAAAAGTGACATTCAGCGACTACCATTTGCCGAACGACGCGCGACAAACTGGCTTACTGAGTCGTCCGTAGATCTCCTCGATAAGTACGCGGCGCAGATAGCTCGCGATCAGGGTGAGACGGCCCAACACCACGCCTTTGCTCTTCGGCGCGTAATGCGGGATGCTGCAATGTTTCCCGTCAGTACTAGGTTACCAGCGAGGAATATGTATTGGAGGGAGGAACGCACATGTGCGTCGGGTGGCGTGCGAGTTCCTGGAGCTGCGTGACGCGGCGGTGCACGGCAGTGCGCTTGTTGCCGTCCGCTTCTGCGTAGCGCTCCTCGAGCGCGCCGATGCGCGCAACGATCTCGTCCATGCGCAGCACGGCCTCGTCGCGGAAGCCGAGGAATTGCGCGACGCCATAGAAGCCCGGGAGCACTTCGACGCGCGAGACGACGTAGCGGTCCGCGTCGTCCACGTGCGGCACGGGTAATACCCTCGTCGTCAGGAATACGCCGAACGTCGGCAGCGACGGCCACTGCCTCAGGAAACCTTACGCGCAGAAGAAGAGTGAGCAGGGCCAAAGGAGGGGGAGGGGCGTGAGGGCGTACCGGTAAAGGAGGGCGGCACGCCGCGCTCGTGCGAGACCCCGTGGAATATGGCGAGCAGGGGTAGACGCGAGAGCGCGCGGCGTTCCTCTTTCGCGCCCACGCCGTTCACATCTGGGAGCGAGGGCGTAACGAAGTACAGGGTCTTGTTAGTGTTGTCGCTGCCAGTGTCGTCCTGCTCCTGCACGGCGACGAACTCGCCGCCCTCGAACTTCTCCGAGTCGCCGAAGGCCGCGCTGGCGCCCTCGGGCACGATGAACCCTTCGAGGCGCTTGCGACTCTTGCGGTCGAACCGGTCCTCGAGGCCCTGTGAAGCACAAAAAACAACTCAATATCGTCGTCGCAGGATTAAAGTGAGAGTGAATGTTCACCTTGGCCCAGGTCCAGAACGTCATGAGTGCGAGACTGGGTCGGAGAAGATGTACTGTGAGTCGCCTTGGCCCCGACGGACGACAGACGAAAAAGCCTCACAGAATAATGCCCAGCATGAGCGGTACCCACGCGCCATGGGGAATCTTCTTCAATGACGCGCCCCAGAAGAGACCTGACAGGACGTCAGCGCTGGCACACACAGGGCAATCATCGCTCACCGTCCAAGAAGCCAAAGAAACCCAAAAACAGAACCGAGACAATGACCGGAAGGAATTTGACGTAGCGCATCTGCAGTGCGATGAGCACAGTGGTCGTAAACATGACTGTCGCTACGGCAAATCCGTAGGCGTTCGTGAGTTGCGTGGCATCGTTGAACGCGGCGACAAGGACAATCGTTGCAATCATAACTGGTAACTAGATTTAAAATGTTTGCCATCATCTTTTTGAGAAAGACCTACGGATCCAATTGACGACAGGGATATAAAGTTGACCCTGTGTCTTGTCCGACGTGTGAACCATATGCACGCTGAAACAATACATGTGAGCAAATGTAGAACCCCACCCGGGACGAAAGGGCGCGTACGGAGGTAGACTTCGCATGTTGACGAGCTGCTGGACTAAGGAGAAAGATGCGGTGATCATAGCTTGAGAGGCGATAAGCGTGGCGATTATTGCATAGACATAAAGAATCCAGAATAGTGGCCCGTTGTGTTCACCCGGAATGGTGCGGTAGAAGACGTTTGAGATAACATTTTCTCCGTCGACGATGAGCCGAGAGCCCTGACCGAGGTAGGCCAGCACGAGTGACGGATACACTAGAGTCGTAAAAG
Organism: Lactarius hatsudake; assembly: GCA_024734325.1. Taxonomy (NCBI): domain Eukaryota; kingdom Fungi; phylum Basidiomycota; class Agaricomycetes; order Russulales; family Russulaceae; genus Lactarius; species Lactarius hatsudake. The sequence goes on along the minus strand of JANSJP010000216.1, from coordinate 76,951 downwards.
AAATCTGTACGTGAACGAGGAAGGTCAAGAGACGTGCTAACGAAGCACAACAACTCAGGCATACCTGGATTGAAATCATGTTGAACTGCCCAAGGCTACAGATAACGTTGAATAGACATGGTGTAGGAGTTGACGGGGCATCTTACTTTGCAAAGAGCGCCTCACAACCAGTAATGGCAAGTAGTACACCCGCAAGTGTGTCGTATTCCCCGGTGCGTACAAAATCTTTCATGTTTACTCGATCAGACACGGAGACGAGTGAAGAAGCTCCACAAACTTACACATGATAGCCCGCGACGGATCGAACGCGCGGAAGATACCAGGATACTTTGTGATGTTGTAAATTCCTGTTGCGGCGAGGAGGAGTAACCAAATAAAGGTGACTACACGGCTTGTGAGGGAGGTTAATAGGACACGAAAGATGTGCTGCATGCATACTAGGTGCAAAGACAGACGACAGACGCGCGGTCCCTAGTGGTTGGGAGAGGAACAACACGAGCAAGAATGCCTGCCAGGGGATCAGATGTAAAAAAAGAGCGGGGGTAGAACGAGCCGCACTATCGAGATGGCGACGACGTGACTCGCCACGCTAGGTTTGGCGACAGCTATTTTAGGTGTAGTGTCTGAGTGGACTGCGCTAGATTAGTTTTGCAAGTAACTCACCAATGCCTCCAACTGCGCTCGTAACCGATACGGCGGCGGTCAGAACACCGTCCGCCATTGTCAAACTTGTGCCAAAGAGAGCCTGCGTTACGTCAGGCACCATCACTACCCCAGGAGAAAAAAAAAGTTACCCATATCAACATAGGCCACCGAAGGGACTTGGGTGGCTTTATGTCGCGCTCCTTTCTTCCAGCCATCATCGAGTCGTGAGTAGGGGTGCTTTCGAAAAACTTCGGGGGATAGATTCCTTGATACAGTGCGAAAGGTCCACCCTCGCCTGAAGAACCAAAAACACGTGAGACTTTGCAGCGCCCACAAGGACATTGCTCTACCTTCATGAGTGCCGAAGCGCAAGCATATGAGGACCTATGTACAGTGTCAGTCTGGGTCAGTGCAAAAGATGGGGGGAGGTGACTGACGTATTTGCATAACGGCAGAAGGGTCAAAGCCCAAATGATGGCACTAATGCCCCCTATGACATCGTCCTTTGGGGGCACGGGGCCGGACGATGACCAGATACCATTGAGCACGTACAAAGGTGACGTCCCGATGTCGGAGTATATGATCCCTGTGCGAGGCGGGTGTTACTGTGAGTATCACGCACGATAACTGGGTGGGACAACAGCATACCAAGTGTCTGGAAGCTGAGTATGGCCAGTGCCAAACCAGCTGCTTGCAGCGGGCGGCGGCTTGGATGGCCAGGTTTAAGGTCCGAAGAACCAACAGAAGCTGTGGACATGTCGGGTAGTGGGTCCTCAGAGCTGCAGAAGGCTGCAGAAGGTCTCAGGATTTTAAGCTGTCGCTTTAACTCCTCTTCGAAGGAGCTGATTTCCTTGTTTCAGGGAATGGCGGATATCCCTCGCCATAAAGTTTGATTTTTGTATATATTATGAGATTCGGGTAAGTGGTTGTGGCGAACATGTCGTGAGGGAATTTAGCTATCGGTTGGAGATAACTCTTACAATGTATTATTCGCGGGCGGCGTACAGTGGCAGTGGCACAAGTGACGCTTCCGCTTGGACAGTGACCGTCGATAGTCGATGACAATTGACGACAATTGAAGTAAGTCTGATCGGCGGTTCAGCGCTCAGGGCTCGTCGTCCGAGTCGGAGTGTATGCGGTATGTTCCATATGTTCCATTGGCGTGTTCAGGGCCAGTTGCCATCGATAATGATTTTGCCAACCAAGTAGTACTTACGGGGTAAGAAAAGTTGGCCTTGCTCGTCAGAGTCGTCACGTCTAATTCCAGTAAATCCTAATTAACACATTGTTCTCACGGCACGAGTCGCTTTCCCCGTTTGATATCGGTCGGCCCCTTGAATTCGAAGCCACCGGTGTTTTGGGAATTCCCCAAGTCGGTGCCCGAGAACTAAGGGTCTTTTTTCGCAAATAACTTAAGACGAAATTTTTTTATCACTAAGTCAGGCAATATCTTTCACTTGCGTGGCAGGCCAGGTGGCAGTGCATGTGGTACAGCGTATGCTACATGGAGGATATTGGTGTGAAGAGGTGTAGCATAGCATCATTCGTGCATGCCAGTCAGGACGCCAAAGTCAAGGAAGGCGAAGGGAGAGGGAGGGGAAGACATATACAGTACCAGCACAAGACATCCTGAAACCACTAACATCACGCGGGGTTGTTGCAGAGAGCATGCAGTAGAGCACACACGCACTGCACGGAAATAGCGCATGCAAAGGCAACACACGCGAGCCCATGCGCTCAGAGGCACTGCTATTGCTGTTGCTTCTGTGTCTTGAGTCTTGACGAGCTCGACGGGCGCCGTTAGCAACCCATAAAAGGAGACTTGTATTGGGGGGAAGCCGGTACTCTGAGGGGACTCAGAGGTGGAGGAAGGCGACATATAGGCGCATCCCCTGTCCATCCAGCTCATTCTATCTCTGAATTTGCCACATGCAGGAAAGAATTGGGGGGGGGGGTTGAAACGTCACCGCGGCAGACACTGACAGAAAATGAGGGTACAGTACAGCTACTAAGTTATATGGGAGATGAGAAAAAAAGATGATTTCTCCCGACCAGATCTCGAATAACTGGATTATCTCTGTCCTCCGCTTTCCAAAAAAAACAATCTCGCCATCGATGTGAGTGAAAATGGCTGTCAGCCGGCTTACATAATTTGTCAAGAGAAATCACGTAAAATCACGTACAGGAGGTGGGCATAACTTACTGGGCCAACTTCAGGCTTTGGCACAAGTTGTGCACAGAACAAGGAGCTTCTTTTGCCCCTTTGCGTACCCTCTCCTCTTTATGCGCAAACGGGGGCAAAGAGCGCATACATCGTAGCCCTCCATTCACGTACCCCCTCCATACACGAGAGAGCATTTTCCTTCTCCCGCGCGTTCCCCCCGTTCGCCCCTGCACGTCAGTCTGGTGACCGCTTCCGGATTTGCGTACGCAGCCCCCGTTCGCATGCTCCCCCCCCCCTTTTGCGCGCAAACAGGGGCGGGGGGGCACAAAAGTGGCGAGTGTGCGTGGACTTTCCGTTTCTTTCCGAGTCCGTTTCGAGTCCAAATGAAGGCGAGAAGGTGGGGGGCGCCAACTGGCGCCCATTCCCGCGTGCCCCCCCCCTGTTCACGTGTCACCGGCGTCACCGGGCGCCTCCGAGTTTCCTCGCAGCGGCCCTGGTCTGCGTGTGCTCAAGTTGCGGAGCTATCACCTCTGCTCATATTGTTAGTGTGGGAGCGGGAAGGTGCGGTCGCCTCGCGCCGTATCTCCTCCTCACACACAAGGCGCAAAACGATATATAACGGTATATTGTCCAGATATCTTGTGGGCCATAGTCAATGTTACTGACGGCAGTAGCCCAACCCCTTTCTCTTTTTAACCTTGGGTCACGCGACAGGAGATCACCTGCAAGCTTACATCTCGATCACAAACAAACACACATAGACGCGTAACTCATGAGACAACTCTGCACTACCACCAATACACGGACGCCTCACACGTAGATCTGTTCGCGGAAGCCAGGCAAGATCTGCGCGGTGCGGTACTCCTGATCCTCGGCGCGTACGCCCTTCGTACGTTGCCACTTCTGCTTCGCGAACGTCCAGGCTAGTTAAACAATCAGAAGGATAAATGATAGAGATAGGATAGTGACTGGACCGGACTCACCCTCAACGGTCGGGACGGGGTTGCCGCTCCGTTCGAACTCGTTCTGCGTGAAACCCTCGCGCTGCAACACGGGAGAGTCCTTGGCCGTGTTCAAGACCACATCATTGTGAGGGCTGTATCCGACAGACGCGGTCCCAATATAAATGAGCGTGGATAGCCCTTCCTGCATAGGGTTGTTACCTACCGAGAAAAGTAGAGTAGCCCAAGGCGGTCTACATGTTGTTGATCCTTGGGAGGCGCGACAACGCTGACAAGCGAAAGTTCAGTATAAGGATGAGGGAAGAAAGCGCCATGTGACTTGTACCGATGGATGGTGCTCCTGACATAGCCGCCGGTTAGGAACGAGATGGCGTCGCACGCGTTTACGGTAAGCGTCGCGTCCTGTGGCTTGACCCACTTCCACTCATTGTGGATCGGGTCGCGGATCTGGAGTGCCGCGACAGGCTGGCGAAACAGTAGAGTGAAGCTACCCAGATCTGCGCCATACGATGGAGAGTGAGCGTGCAGGGTAGGACCGAGTTGCGTATGCGTACCAGTGTGACCGGGGATCCAGTTGTTACCAATGGCGGCGTTCTCCTCTGGGGTGAATTTGGTATACTTCATGTACCGTAGGTGGTCTTCGCTTTTCACCTCGTACTTGTGGGTGTTGCGGAAGAAATCCTCGGGTAGCTCGAGAGCGATTGCTAGAAGCGTATGGAGTGGATCCAATACCTCGGAGTGGAGCAGCTTAATATGATTTAATCCAAAAGAAGGCGCTGCAAGTCTGGAAAGGTGACACACCATGGCGAACTGCTCAATCTCTTCAATGTTGTTCCGTATGAGTTGAGGGTGATTGTGCTTGAAGTCCCCGTTGAACTCTGCACAACCATGATCACGTCAAGTAGGGTTTTAGTAAGCGCGATATTGCTGGTGTAAAACGCACTCGGGATGTTGTATATCTCCACACGATCCCTGATACCGGTCTTCGTGTCGAGACTGAGTAACAGGTGAGTCCATAATTGGCGTATAAGTAGTGCGGATGTACATGCGACGACCAGCAGGGACGTAGCCATTAAATTGGCCCTGATCTGATATCCCCGCCTATGTCAGACAGTGGTAACGATCCAACGACCTATTCGAGCATGCACCTAAACCCTCAGGAACATGTCTAAGCTTCTCTTCCACAGGGAGCTCGTAGAACTGCCTTCCGATTGCAAATTGGCGGCTTACGGCTTCTTGAGAGATGTTAAAGTTCTTGACGTAGAAAAAGCCCTTCTCCCGCAGGGCCTTGATGAGGGACTCGGCGAGTTGTTGCTTTCCCTCCGGAGTGGAATACTTGGAAAGGTCGAGAGTAACAAGCTCGGCCCAGTCGAGATTTTCCTGAGAACATAAATTCAGGTTCCGTACGATGATGAGTATTCTTACCTTTGTCTCTGGAACAAAGGCGTAAGAACCTGCGAGAGTTCTCGGTCAACGAACGACGTTCGAGGGAAGGCAGCGGGCTCGGGCCGTGGGCCGAGCGGGTGACGGACCGAGATTAACTTGGCCAGGCATCGCAACTTTGACCAACTTTGAGCTGAGCAGAAAAGACCACTCGTGCGACGGCGAAACAGCTCTTGTGGCTCAATTTATATCTTCCAGACATCTACCAACCAATTTCGGTAATTCTGATGTCTGGTGAGAAACTGGTCACCGAGATATCGTGCCATTTGCGGACCGGCCAAGTCACCTCATCAAGCACCTCATTGTGCTTCGCGATTGCGTGCGAGATCATTCCTTGTGGCTAGTGTTGGGATCCCTTAGCCGTCTGTTTTCGTGGTGCCTTCTAATGCGGCTACGGATCAGCTCTCAGGCTAATTCGTTGAGGCAACCATCATCATATCTTCGCCTTTCCTGACGTGCGATTGCCTCACTGCCCTCGCCGGACAACAATTGCGCCATCTGCCCCGCAGTTACAATTCTCCCGCATACCGCCAGCTCGGCTAGCGCCTCTTATCAGCTGAGGGCACACGATGTCAACTGGGCAATTTCTTTTAAATGCCGGCGGTTCTCAACTACACCTTGCATCTGGCGACAGCCCGGCCTTTCCATATCAACCTTTGGACGAAATGGGAAAAGCTAAGCAAGAGACTCGCCCTTGGTCAAGTTACATCTGGTGCGCCTCTTATTGTCACTCAATGGCTTTGGCATAGCTTATACGAAAACGCAGGGATTCCTGGAACAAGTCGCCAGAGGAGCGCAATTTTCTTAGACGACTAGATACCTGCCTCATCACATATGCGGCTCTCTCCTACTTCAGCAAATACCTCGACCAGCAGAATGTCACTGTGAGCACACATGGTCCCAAGCTAAAAAACAAACATTGACTTCATAAATGTACGGGTTATAGAATGCTTACGTATCTGGGATGCAAGAGGAGTAGGTCATTACGATCCGTCGTGTCTTGGACCGTGTCTGACAGCACTGGGGAAAGTCTCCGCCTTCATGGAAATCAACTCAATTATATCACAACGTCATGGACTGTGGGATATGTTATAGGGCAGATTCCATCAAAGTAAGCGAGTTCGTTGCCTCGTTGAATGTCATCTCACAAGTGCATAGCATGCTTATTACACGCATCCGACCGTCGATATGGGTAAGTTGGGTGTCTCTTCATTCTGAAATGCCTTAATGCCAGGACTTTAGATACCCGCAATGGAATTGATTTGGAGTTCTCTCACCATGTGCCTCGCGTTGAGCAAAAACTTTTCGACCCTCTGCGCAATCCGCTTCCTAGTGGGGTTGGCGGAGTCAACTTTTTATCCCGCCATACAGGTGAGCCCAAACTCTGGAGAAGTTATCCGTGATACAGTGGTAATAACATTCGACCGTCCGATGTAGTACGTTATCGGAAGCTGGTACAAAAAGGAAGAGCTAGCGAAGCGATCCTGCATATTCCATGTGAATCCATAGATCCACTTCTTCTGCGCTAATAACTTACTGTATGGGTTTATGACTCTCGCAGACAGCCAGCGCAGTTGGCCCCATGGTCAGCGGATTTTTGCAAGCGGTAAATACATAATTGTTCGGTGTCATCATTCGTGTTCACATTGTCTGTTCTGTAGGGCGTCTATAATGGCCTTAACAATAGAGGTGGTATCGCAGGATGGAAATGTGAGCTTAGATGTCGTTTTCATTATATATATATGAGCCTACCTTCCCTTTTCTCAGGGCTGTTCATCATCGATGGGGTCATTACCATCCCCATCGCGCTTCTTGGCTTCATCATCATGCCAGATTTGCCGACAACGACCAAGCCATCTATATTCTATACCCAGGAACAGCTTGACATTGCCATCAAGCGTATGGAGTCTGAGGGACGGAAACCCCCCGAGAAGTTTACCAAGGAGAAGGTGGGACTTGGGTTCAGATGTGTTGATATCTCGCGGATTCTCATATGATTGGATAGGTTCTCAGCTTCTTTTCTACATGGCATATATACACACTTGTTCCCCGTGAGTTCTCCATATACGTCACCTCTAATCCTGTACTGACCCGGATCGATCGTCCAGTCTATGTCCTGGTACGGTCTCACGCAGTCTTTGCGAACTAGCACTAATCGTGTCTTCAGTTCAACAATGGCAACGGCGGGACGACGTCCATGATTTTCTGGTAATAACCTCTTCTCATATTTCCATCCTCTGATGAGGTGTCACAGGCTGAAGAGTTTTAACAAGCCTGGGCACATCGTCTATACCGTCGGGCAGATCAATACGTATCCCCTTGGTATCTATTCCCTGCAGATTGTGACGAGTAGGTCTCTATACTTAGCTCGCCAGCGGAGTGCTCATGTCCGACAGCCCTTATATATGCCTGGTGGAGCGACGCGGTTGTGGCACGCTGGCCACCAATACTTGTTGCCGGGGTAAGCGCAGAAGCGCTCATCGTCCTACCGTTGCTCACGTTCCGCAGGTATGGTCGATTATCACCTATTCAGTTCTTGCAGCAACGCCAGTATATACTCACATTGCACGGTATGAGACTGTTCAATGTTCTCGGGTCCAGAATCTAACTGCTCCTACCGCCTAGACGCTGGACGTTTTATTACTTTGTAAGAGGGCGGTCAACTTGAAGTCACGTTTCTTTACTAAACCCGTAGACCGGTTGCATGGGAGGCTTGTCGGGCCTGATCATGGCGTGGGTTAATGAGCTCAATAGCCATGATAACGAGAGCACGTACCTTCTTCCGCGCCTCTGTGAAGACCATGGCGGGACTGACGTTGTTCTACAGAACGCGCGTTCGTCGTCGCATCTTGCAACATGTTCGCCTATGTGTTTCAAGCCTGGTTGCCCATGTGAGCTTGCCTACCGTTCATCTCGTCGCTCAATCGCTACTTGATCTGACCACAACCACCTTCAAGTGTTATATTCCCTCAGGTACAACAACCGAGGTATGTGATTAGCGCACGGTGGCACTGGTTAGGATTGTTGACGATGCTCCTGTGTAGGGTGTTCGTGGGTAACATCGCGACTGCCTGCATCAATTTCTCAATGAGTACGTACAAAGCACACCCTGTGGATGCCCACGCCTAGGCTTACACATGCTCAAAGTCATAGCTGCGTTGATAACGCTGTCCTTCCAACGTCGCGATCAGCGACGCGCAGCGATAAGTGAGACTAGGACACCTGGTGACGTCACGGACGATGGCCATGAGAGCATAAAGAGTATTGGCACAAAGAGGCCGGCAGAGGAAGGAGTCCCTTAGTTTGGGCTCGAGCTCGAGCTCGAATTTGTTCCTTACTCTTGCTATGGGGTCGCCTTGTGTATTTGTGGATTGGTTCTGAATGACTTTGGTGCCAAGACTTGTAGACCAGGCCGCACTGTTTCGCTTTGAGGTGGCCAACCCCGTGAGTGGTTCTTTCTCCACAAGTAGACCCTCGTCGTTATTGTCTATCTGTTGTGGCACCTTCCTAGCCAGACGAGTTGAAACTCTTTGTGGGTGTGGACAGGACAGCGTGGTTGCGGCCCGTGTCCAATGCGCCGCGACCACTTTGAATGATTCTCACTATCCTCAACTCCTAATATAAAAACTGGTGCTTGCAAGGCCCAACAAGAAACATCGCCTAAACGTACACTCTAAGGGAAATGGTTTATCACTATTCAAACCCACCCCCATCACCATCCTCATTGCGCAGCGCGGCTCCCACAGTCGACGACCTCGCTTCCCGGGTTTCGCATAACCTCCGCATATACGAGACGGCGCGCACGGAAACCGCGGCGCAAGGCGCCGAACACGAAACAGAACGCGGCGTGCGCTGGTCCGCACCCCGCCCAGCGAATCTGCGCGAGCGCTTCAAGACTGGGCTGCGTGCGGTCCGAGACGCGGCCGGGCCGCATCTGCGCTCCGGGGAGAAACACACGCCCAACGATCGGCCCGAAGCGGCGTTCTCCGTGCTCGGCGCTTCCGCAGGTGTTCAAGGCGGAGCGCACCTGTGTCTCGCACAGACGCCCCCCGACGCGCCGCAGCCGACAGTGGTCTGGGCAAGCCCGCAGCAGCAGGGCCAAGGCGTTGCTTGGGGCCAGTGGCCGTGCCATTCTTTCACGCACTGCATCACCGTGCTGACGGAGCGCAACGCGCGTGCGATGTACGAGCTCGACGACGAGCCACTCCCGCCCGTGTACGCATGCGCGTTCGACGGCGTCGCGCACCTCTGGCTGGTCGTGCCGCCGCGCTCCCGAGGCGCGGATGCGCAAGAGCGGCCGGTCCTAAGCGACGAGCAGATGCGCGCCGCGGTAGAGTTTGCAGACGGAGCGAGCGCAGAGGCTGAGGACAACGAGGGCGTGGCCGGACCGATGCTGCTCGCTTGTGCAGAGAGGAACGAAGTCGACGTCGCAGCGCTCGCCGTATTGCTGCTCGCACGCCGTTCCCGTCCCGCTGGGCAGGGCCGCGCTCCGTGCTCGGCGCGGCGGCAGCGTGGTGAGCGCGCTGAGGCTGGCTGCACGCCGACGTACAAGGCGGCGCGACTACTCGACGATGACCCGGGCGTTTCGCTCGTCTGGAAGGGGTTGTTGGGCTGGCAGGATGTGGAGCGCTTGCAGGCGGTGCTCTGGACTTGTGGTTGATGGTGTTTGAGGGTGTTGGTTGCGTACGGTAATTAGGTTTGGGTGAATGAATGAACGCGGTGGGGCCGGGCGCTACAATCGTTTCCTATTTCGGTTTACTTATATAGTAAGTTAAACAAAAATGTCAAAAACGTCAAAAAATTTCAATCCAAACGAACCGCGGGATCTTGTGCCGAATGCCATCGCACGTACAGTACTGTGCTACGAGAATGTTACTCTGTGGTTGACGACGACAAGGACGCAGTCCACTGGCAACAATGGCAGTCTGCAACTCACTCACCCATACCATTTCCGGCGTGCTCGTGTAGGGCGAACGTGAAGGGCTCGAGTGGAGACCCTACAGTAGTCCAAGTACTTCACGTCGCCCATCTCCCAGACTGGCGCCTGTGTGCTTCCTTTCATCCCGCCGGCACCAAGGTCATGCGTGCACTCTCACGCGTGTCTCTTTCTCCCACCCAGCTTTTGGAAAATTTTCACCAGGTCGGGGAAGTGCCGTCGATTAAATATCCCGGTGCCCTGACAACGAGGACTACTGTAAACAACGAGGACGGGCTTCCGTGACAAAGCTACATTCAATTTCGCTCATTCAACAAATTCTCGCCATGGGCAAGATCGAGCTCCTGTTTCCAATATACCGGACATCGTCTGAACATCGTCTGCCGCAGTGCACGCGACCACCTATAGAGGTAAGATCAAAATGCGCTCTGCCATCCTGGGTAGATCCATTCGCTTTCTCCAAATCAATCGGTCTTGTATGCGCGGTCTCGCACCCTTCAGGAGTTCTTTTTCCATATGCCTATTTTACCTCACAGAAGACGCCCGCGGAAGCCGTACGGGCTTCTTCCGGAAGACCTTCTGGAGAAATATAACATGTGTCGTTGATAGTGGTCACCCCTTCCCTTAGATTTCAACTGGCACCTTCTCGTCAATAGTGGTCATGGTTTTTCAGGTCTTTGCCGTCGATATTTTTGCTTTGGTATCTTTCTTTGTCGTCTTCTTGGCATTCCGCAGCCATCGACGACGCAGGGGACACCCCTACCCCCCTGGCCCTCGACCTCTACCTCTAATCGGCAACCTTCTAGACCTCCCAAAGGAGTTCCCATGGCTCACATATACTCGCTGGTCGAAGGTCTACGGTAAGGGCACTACTTATTACCAAGGGTTCCCTAGTTTGACAGAACGAAACAATAGGAGATGTGTTCTCTCTTCACGTTTTTGGCCAGGTTGTCGTCGTTTTGAACTCCCCCAAGGCCATCAAGGATCTCCTTGAGAAACGGGGCGATATTTACTCGGATCGTCCTGTCATCCCGTTTTTTGAGATGTATGTGCACGAGAAGTTCGCGCTATTTCGACTGACTTGGGTTAGGATGGGATGGGAATGGCTCGTGCCATTTTCAGGCTATACAGAATTTTGGCGCCAAGCACGCAAGTTACTTGACCGCGGCTTGCGACCGGGTGCAGCGGTTACGTATCGCCCCATGCAGCAAGCTAAGGCGCGTATACTCCTCACACAGCTGTTGACAAGCCCAGATGAGTGGAAGGGTCACATCGAACTGTTCGTGGCACGATTTATTTGATTGTGTCTACCCTTCCTCAGTATCGCGGATCTCTCTTAGCTTACAAGGAGAGATGATCTTATCCATGACGTATGGTTACGATGTCGAGGGACCGGATGACCGGAAACTTTACGTCGTCAAGAAGATGGCCCAAATCACAGCGACCACGACGCTCCCAGGCGCTCTACTTGTCAACTCTCTTCCTTTCTGTGGGTGTTCCCATCAGTTCCCGCATAGTCACCATAATGATCCGTCTCAGTGCGGCACGTTCCCGAGTGGTTGCCATGGTTCAGCTATAAACCGCTTGCTCGCTGGGGCCACGGTATTGGGCTGGAGGCCGTGCAAAAACCGATGGCGTTCGTCAAAGAATGCATGGTAAATGCCCAATGCAGATCACTTATGTATCTGTAAAGGCTCATAGGACGCCCTCTAGTCCAACGGCACTGCGAAGCCTTCACTGGCTCTCGAGGAACTGCAAGATGCAGAGAAACTTTGTCAATCAGAGCGTGAAAAGGTAACGGAAACTATCAGCGGAGCTCTTGGGTCGATGTATGCAGGTGAGCAATTCCTCAACTTCTTGCTAGATTCGGCTGAAATAGCTCTCTATAGCTGGGACCGATACCGTGCGTCTGCGAATACATTATCTGGATTTCGTTTCGTTCAGCCCTTCGTCTCCAGACATTCAATACCTTGATGACATTCTTCGTCGCGATTTTACTCAACCCTGGTGTACAGACGAAGGCGCAGGACGAGCTCGACGCCGTTATTGGACGAAACCGGCTGCCGACATTTGAGGATCGCCCAAACTTGCCGTACATCAATGCGATATGTAAGGAAATCCTGAGGTGGAAACCCGTTGTACCTCTCTGTATGTCCAATCCATCACTGCTCATGCAAAAGATCGGTGTGCACTCGCCCACAGGCATCCCTCATTCGACCCTGCAGGACGACCTTTATGAAGGTTACTTTATCCCCAAGGGTTCGCTATTTTATGACATGAGCCTATCTCGGTGTCGCTGACACATACCATTAGGCTCTCTAGTCATCCCTAATTCATGGTAAGATACTTGTCCCACGCACACTCGTCTATGGTGGTTTCAATTATTCGTAGGGCAGTCTTGCACGATCCAGCCGTGTATTCAGATCCAGACACCTTCAACCCGAGCCGATTTCTTAACTCAGATGGCAGCATTCGGGATGACCCGACGTGGACATCTGGGTTCGGGTATGGAAAACGCATCTGTCCTGGGAGACATTTCGTGGACGCAACGATGTTTATTGTCGTCGCATCCCTTTTCTCGGTCTTCAATATCGAGAGGGTGAAGCGAGCTGATGGTAGCGCCGAAGAATATTCATTCATGGGGACAGGCATAACGTACGTGTCTTGTCTTCCGAGAACCGCCGCGCTGATCGGCGATTATTTTTTCAAGTGGTCCAAACCCGTTCTCGTGCTCAATTTTCCCAAGGGATAAAAGGGCCGAAGAGCTGATCACTGCCGATACTATGGCGCGTTAAAATCTTGGCGCAGATTTCAATGGTCATGTAATCTACTGTAGTGGTCCTTCATTTGAAGAGCGTAGTATACTGTACTAGTGTCGTATTTAATCCTCACAAGTTTATGAAACACCTGAGAAGACACTGAGTCGAGAAATGCAGCAACGACGCCTACTAGAAATCCAATTTGGCATCGCAACTGCACCAAAGTGCTCAAATCACGGTGAGCGCAGAAGCCGGGTGTCTAGGCACCTCTGTAGGGGCCGCTGAAATGGATCGGTGATCGGTGACCCGTCCTTGTCGTTATGATGATTTCGGAATCGACGTCAATCATAATGCATAATGTGCGACGCCCTACAGTAAATATCGAGCGACTTGGAAGACTGCCAGTGTGACATCTCCCTCAAAATTTGCGCGGTTCAGGTTTGGTAAGGTAGTGGGTGGAAACTCAGAATCCCGGACGGAGCAGTTGAACGAGTACTTTGAAAAGACTTGTGATTGCTAGCTATACAGTGTTCTTTCCGCATCAAGGAGATCCTGGTCAAAAGTTACCAGGAGCACTAAGTCTTGATCTGTCGTAGTCCTGCCAGTACTACTGTACCTTCCTCATGCCGCTGATAACTTTTAGTTTTCTTGATGGACCAGCGCCCCTCCTAGCTGGCAGGGCTTTTCCTAGCGTTTAATTGTTTTGATGCTAGCACGCCTGGTCCTCTGGTTCGGCTGTAGGGGCTGCATACGTCGTGCATTGAACAACTCGGGAGGGAGCTACTTACCACCGCCGTCAGAAAGTGTAATACAGGTCTCGATTAGGCCTTTTCCTTTTCCCTTTAATCACGTTAACTAGGTGTCGACTTCGTCGACTGTGACCTTACTTGTGTTGTGGGTATTATTAACGGGGAAAAGTCAGGAGTTATGTAACGATATTCAGTTTGTCTTTGTTTACGATTCACGTGGATATCTAAGGCAGCGGAAGCCAGGAACCAGCACCCCTTATATAAGCCATTCTGCCCCCACAATCGCAGAGCCTACTCCTCCCGCATTGCACTATTTTCAGAGATTCTGTTCTCCTAGACTGTTAGAAGACTCCCTTGGCTCTCACTTATAGAAAGGGTTTTAAGAATTTCTCAGAATTGGCGACACAGTAGGGCACAGAAACTTTTATTTGTAAAAAGTGATTTTTTTGTGTTTTCACGCTGAAGGGAACAATGTCGAAAACCACCTCCGATGGATTTGTCACGTCACGTGACCTAAAAATCTGATGTAATCCTAGCATACCGTCGAGTGAGAAACCCGCCTATTGAACAACAGGGCCTCAGGAAATGCCCCGGAAGACTCGTAAAAAGCTGGCCTGCATCCGCAATGCTGAAATGGCACGTCATGCCTTGCATCCATTGGGCGCAAGAACCCCTGTGGCAGAACCTGGCCACATTGAAGCAGGTGAGCATCGCACCAGTCCGGAGGCAAGGGCCCACTCACATGATGGACAGGAAGAGGCCAGGATTCGAGCAGGGAGGACATCGATCCAGAACTTGCAAGTTTCTGCCAAAGGTTCAACCTTGAGCCTCAAGTCCAGGACTTTGAAAGCGATGAAGATGGAGATGATGCAGATGGACCAGAGATTGCTGAGCAGTCAGAGCTTGAGCATTTCAGCGCGGTTCTTCGACATGCCCAGCAGGTTGCTATCCAGCTGGAGAAAGAGAGAGAGATTTCGAGGAAGCACAAAACCCCGAGGCAATACACAGGAAACTCACAGAAGACGTTACACCGGCGAAAGAAGGCAAAGCTACAGTTGGCAGAGAAAGGATTCCTTGGAATCTTTGAATACCTTGATCACCACTCCCAAAGGGCGAGCAATAGAGCGACGTCACCTGGCGTGACGGCCACGACCACAGCAGTCGCAGGCGTTACAGCGGCAAATGTGACGGCAGCTGGTGCAACAGCGGCAGACACGGTGGCTGCGAACACAACAACTGCAAGATCGACAGCTGCAAACACGACACCCGCGACCACGAACCTGGCAACAACTGACACAATGGCAACAGATCCAGCGGCTGTGAACATGACAGCTGCAAAACCGACAATGGCAAGCACGACGGCGGCAAGCACGACGGCTGCAGACACAATGGCCACATACACAACACCAACTGGCACAACGGCAGCAGGCGTGGCGGCTGTGAACACAACAGCTGCGAATGCAACTGTTGCGAATGCGACAGCAGCTGACACGATGGCCCCGATCGACATAATGGCCACGGATGTGACGGCTGCAGACGCTGTAGCGGTGCGACTGCCGCGCTACGTTAAGCAAGGCGAAGGTTTAAGTGAACTGAACCGGTGACACACCCAACTTAACGCGGAGACAAGTCACGCGCTAGATGTGCAGTCGACGTGGAGTACGTGGAACGTGCAAGGCCTTATACAGGACTTTAACCACAAGGATCACACGGCGGCACACTGAGTGGAGAACCAAGAGGACAAGTTAGATTGGAGGATGTAGGAAGTACAGTGGATACACACCTGAGTGGAGAACCAAGAGGACAAGTTGGTTCCACTCAGGATGCTACATGGGGGTTTATATACACTACTGTAGCTGAGCTTGATCTGAGTCTAAACACTATTACTAAGTGTACAGTAAGACTCCTTGACTCAGGAGCTGACGCGTCGTGTCTAATAATAGCGCATTTTATTGTGCTGACTGATGCACATGTCATCGCGCTTACGAGCGGCTCCACTTGCTGAGTAAAACTTAATACAGCGAGTAAGTGTAGACTACTAATCATGATGTAACTGCGTTCTAGATCCTTCTAGAGTCTTCCATCTCTTTCCATCCAATCAGAACTTAGGTAAACGTATAAGGGACTCTTGTCCCACGATCACGTGCACATGGGTGGCTTTCCGTGTGACTAACTGGTATCAGTACTTCAGCCCCTTTATATCTTTACCAAATAAATGCGTATAAATACGCAAAAATAAGATAAAAATAATACGTGTCCATGACATCACCCCCCTTCTTAAGGGTCGACGTCCGCGTTGGCCTCTGTGTACTGATGAGATGCTTGCCAAGGCAAGGACGCGTATATGAGAGCAGCTATTTTTCTAGGTGCGCCCGGGTTTAGGGAGTGGAACTCCTGTACTTTTTCCGGGGCGTGAGCTAGATTTTTGGCTGGCTCCCAAGTGTCCTCGCCTTCACCGTAGCCCTTCCAGCGAATGAGGTACTTAAGAGTACGACCAAAGAGTTTGCTGTCTCTTATGTGGTCGACTTCGTACTCTTCCTCGCCTTCGACTGTGACGGGGTCTGGTGGAGGTGGCAAAAGCCCATTAACTTCGTTTCCCTTGTAAGGGGAGAGGCGGTCTACATGAAATACATCATGGATCCGTAATGCAGGGGGGAGTGCAAGCTTGTAGTCGACGTCACTTAAGACTTTAGTGACTTCAAATGGGCCTAGTTGCTTTGGTCCCAGTTTGGACGACTGCTGGTGTATCTTTATTTGCTTAGCTTGCAACCAGACTTTATCCCCGACGTTGAAGACGTATGGCTTATGTCCTTGTTCAACGTCCGTTTGCATTCGCCGTTTACTTAGGCGTAGAGCGGCCTCTGCATCCTTTCTTGTGGAAACTAAGTGTTGTAGATGCTTATCGAGCGTTGGGATACCGGTAGGCCTACCAGCGGGGATTGTGAAGTCAGGCGTATAGCCGTATAGTAGTTCAAAGGGTGTATAACCCGTTGCAGAGTTGAGCCTACTATTGACCACAAATTCCGCTGTAGGGAGCAGGTCGGCCCAATCATCCTGCCTCTTACTAATGAACAAGCACAAGTAGACTTCTACTTCTTGGTTTTTGCGCTCTACCTGTCCATTAGCCTGAGGGTGATAGGCGGTGGTAAGACCTGTGTCTATCCCTAGTCGCTTGTATAGTGCCCGCATGCTCCTTGCAGCAAACTGAGGTCCTCGATCACTGATGATCTTTCGAGGGATCCCGTGCAAGGGGAAGACTTGCTCAAAGTAGATGGATGCTACCCCATCAGCCGTAATCTGAGAAGTCACTGGAAATAGATGGATCTGTTTCGTATAATGATCCACTATGTTAAGGATCATATCCTTTCCACGTGACATTGGCAGTGGGCCGATTAGATCGACGCCGACTAGCTGCCATGGGCCCTCAGGTATTTCTTGCGGCTGAATGATAGCTTTGGGGTGCAGATCTTTGCGATAGCGTTGGCATCGATCGCATCCTTCTACGTATGAGCTTATGAAGCCTGCCATGCGTGGCCACCAGTAATAGCGACTAACTAGCTCGATGGTTCCGTTTTTACCCGGGTGCCCTGTGGTAATCGAGTCGTGGCATGATTTTACCACGTCTCTTCGCAGGGCACGGTCGTTGGGTACATAGAGCTTTCCTCTATGATAAACGAAACCGTCTTCTTCTTCCCACAGCGCGACTCCGTCTGTAAGAGCCTTTGGAGCGGTCTTTTGTAAACTTTTAAGACCCTCTATGACTTCGGCTTCTCTTATAGACGCGAGTTTAATGCGACTGCCTAGGGAATCTACTTCTGGGCGGAAGTGGGCTTGGGCGGCATTGAGGAAATGCTTAGGTTGTAATACCTGAACCTGGCGGTTATCCTCACTATCTTTGACGTGGTCTTTTGAGAATCTACTTAATGCATCGGCTTGCATGGAGTCTCCCTTCTTGTAAGTGATTTTGAAGGCGAAGCGACTTAAATATAACGCCCAGCGAGCTTGCCGGCGGTTTAAGTCTTTCATGCTTGCCCACCATTCCATATTCTTATGGTCGGTGATCACTTCGAAGGAGATGCCTTCGAGGAAATGTCTCCAGTCCTCTAGGGCGCGGATTAAGCCGAGCATTTCTCTATCGTAGATCTCATAGTTGCGTTCTTCTTTGCTCATTGACTCAGAGCGATACACAACTGGGTGCCAAAGACCGTCTGGGTACTTCTGAGTGAGTATCCCGCCAGTGGCAAATCCTGAGGCATCGGTTTTCGACACGCGTGGGGAGGTTTGGATCGTACACCTTTAGGATAGGTTCTTGTACGAAACGTTCCTTAAGCCTGTCGAATGCAGCCTGCTGCTCCGAATGCCAGTGCCATGGAGTGTCCTTCTTCGTGAGGTCATGTAAGGGTCGGGCAATGGCCGCGAAGTCCTTAATGAACCGACGATAGAAGTTGGCGAACCCGACAAACGCTCTGACCTCTTTAAGCGTTGTAGGTGTTGGCCACTCCCTTACTGCAGAGACCTTGCCGGGGTCCATCTGCACTTCTCCGGGACGGATAATCATCCCTAAGTACTCCATTTCTTGCCTCTCGAATTCGCACTTCTCAGGTTTGAGGTAGAGGTCGTAGTCTCTTAGACGTTTGAGCACTTCGCGTACTATCTGGCGATGATGCTCTAAGTCTTGGCTATAGATGAGGATATCATCCATATAGACTGCGACTTCTCCTGAGGCGATGAGATCGGCAAATACGGCGTTCATCAGGGCTTGAAAGGTGGCCGGGCTGTTGGTCATGCCAAAGTACATTACTTTTGGCTCGAACAGGCCGCGGTTTGTGACTATTGCACCTTTCCATTCGTCACCAGGCTTGATGCGAATATTATGGTAGCCCCATCTAACGTCGAACTTAGTGAAGTACTTGGCTCCTTTTAACCGATTAACAATGTCGGCTGCAAGTGGAAGTGGATAGCGGTTCTTGATGGTAATCTTATTGAGCCGCCTGTAATCCTGCACTAGACGTAGCTTTCCGTCTTTCTTCTTTATAAAGAATACTGGTGAGGCCATCGGTGACTTGGATGGGACCAGGTATCCTTTTGAAATGTGTTCTTGCAGGAACTTATCCAATTCCTCTTGCTCGTTAACTGACATAGGGTACGACTTAACCTTCCAGTGCTTGACTGCATCTGGTTCCAGGTCTATGGCGTGGTCCCATGGTTGGTGTTCTGGGAGCCTCTGGGATTCCTCCTCAGAGAATACTTTTGCGAAGTCTCTGTAGTGTTCTGGCACCATTTCTTCGAAGGTTTTCTTAGGCTTAGCGGCTGTGGCTTTCTCTGCAATCTGTTGCGAGTATGTAAAGCCTGCTAAGCAGAATACTTCGTCTTGGGCCGTGTCGAGCACTTTCTCCGCAAGGAGACGGCGGCGTTCCATACGGTTCGCCATAATGCGCGTCACCTCTACCTCTAACTCTGGTTGCGCTGTTTCAGCGGTTGAGTTGAGGCGCATAGTGCCTTCCTGCCAATCTATGTTGGGGTTCCTCAGTCTTAGCCATGGCAGTCCCAAAATGATGTCCTCTGGGCCCAGTGAAGTGACTAGGAAGTCATGACTGTCTTCAGTGGGTCCGACTTGGAGGGTAAGTCGAACTTTATGGGTGATACTGCCAGCTTCGTTGAGCGTTCCATCAATGTTGTATAAGGTGATGGGGTGCTCTAGAGGAACCTGCAACATCTTGTGGCGGTCAGCGTACTTCTTGTCTAGGAACAACGAAGTTGCCCCAGAATCTACCATTGCTGCTACTTTTACAGTACGATGACGTCCTTTTAAATACACAGAAATGTGAAAGTGTGATTTTTTATCTTTTGTTTCGGGAATAATAGTTGAAGACAGTGCTGCATCAGAAATCATCACGTGCGGCGCTGCTTCGAGAAAGGGTGGAGCAACAGGAACACTACTAATATTGTTCATCTCCGAGGCAGATGTAAATGTGGAGGGACCGGGAAGACAAGAAACGGAACCGACACTACTATCTAACTTACAGGCAGAAACTGTGTGAGTACGAATTACAGAAAATGAGTCCAAAACACGAGAACATATGGTACAGGTACATAAGTCCGTCTCATCTACTGTTGAGGGGCCGGTCGCAGCTCTACGCGACCCCTTAATCAAAAAGCCGCCTTGAGAGCTTCCAATTGCTCTTGCTGGCGGGTTACCATCTCCATCAATTTGGCTACGTCTGCCTGTGACGTCTTTGCCGGAGTGGTGCTTGGTGAAGCGGCAGCTACCGCCGTACTTGACGAGGATGGTGGGCTCGGGGATTCCGTGGTAGTGGCCGCTACTTTGGCCTTCCCTGGTTTCCCCATCTTTTTGAGCTGGCAGACGGTGGACCGGTGTCCAACCTTTTGACAGTGGTTGCACACGTCCCGCTCGTGGTTTCCATCCTTCTTGACATGGTCGGGTGATCCACACCCGTAGCACTTCCCCTTCATCCAGCTTTGGTATTCAGCCTTAGTTTTAAAGGTGTCCCCTTTCTTCTGGGTGCCTTGCTGACGCGTGGCGTCTACTTGCATGGCGTTAGGGTCGGGGGACGAGGTTTGATTTGATGAAGTTGGTTTCCCAGACTTCTCAGCTCTTCGCTGGCGCATACGCTGATCAATGGTTTGTGCCGACTGCTTGAGCTCTTCGTAAGTTTTGTAAGGCTTCTCTGACCAGGCTAGGACGTCCTTGATGTCCTCGTTGAGTCCATCGTAGAATCGGGTGCGTAGGTCCTCCTTGGACCACCCTGTCTGTCCTGAGTACTGCTCGAATACCGACATGTATTCCGAGACTGGCTTCTTCCCTTGTTTTGTCTTTTTCAACTCTTCGCGTGCTATCTCTTGCACGTCCAGGGGGCTGAACCTGCGGTTAAACTCGTTTACGAAACCCTGAAAGGTTCCGGTAAAAGGAGTTCCACCTGAGTTGGCTTGCTCCAAGTATGGGAGGGCCCAGGTTTTCGCATCCCCTTCCATCAAATTGAGAACAGCCGCTATCCAGCGGTGTTCATCTGCATACCACGTGCTTGTGGTGGCGTCCCACGTATTCATCGCGTCCCCAGTTGACCCTGCCCAGTTGCGGAAGGCGGCAAGGAAGTGACGGGCATCCGTAGAGTTGCCTTTCCCATCCCAGGCTTTGGGACGGGCCACTACTTCCTTCTGCTTTCCGGACGAGGGGCGACTCGAACTGATGGTAACTTGCGTTGTCAGGTCTGCGACCTGTTGTGCAAGCTGGCCCATCGCGAGGCCCAGTTGGTTTATGAGTGCTAGACAGTCGTCTAGCGTAGGTGGTGGGGCGGGGGCAGCGGGGGTTGTCGAACTTCCGGCGGGTTGACTCATCCTGTCTAATTCCTTCTGTCTTTCTTCTCTCTCGGCTTTGTCCTGCGCCTTTTGGAACTCTTGTAGGAGTCCTAATTGTTCGTCAGGGGAGATCTCGTCCCAGTCTTGGATACGAGAGATGTATTCCCTTTCGGCTTTAGTGGGTGGCGGGAGGTGGAATTTCGAACGAGCTCCTTGTGGGTACTGAGCTTGAGCTAGACGAGCTGTCTGCTTCCCTTTCCGGGGAGGAGCCACGTTCGGAGGGAGGGGGAGAGAGGTGTGGAATTAAAGCTGCAGCGGCTGCTACAAGCTGGGGGACAGTGAAGTCTGTACCGTCTACTAGGTACTGGAAGCCGTAGAGTTCAAGGAGTCCGTTGACAAATCCGGGCTCGTGATAGATTGCCTGAACGTATTGTTCGGCGAGGTTACGCGGGGGGTTTTCTAACTGAAACGTCTGAATTCGGACGTTGACACCGTCTTCGTCTACAAAACTTTCGCCTGACTGGGCAAGTGTTTCGTTGGAGGAGGAGTGGGCGGAGTGGAACGACTCGGCCGATAATGTGCGTGAGCGGGATGTAAAAATGGGTGAAGGAATCCGGTCTTGTTCAGACTGGGAGTCCTGATGTACGTGAAGCGATGCCGAAGCAGAGGCTTGGGTCTGAGGTGGTGTGATAGAAGCTTGTCTCCTCCTAAAGAGACGGCGTAGACGGGTGCGAACGTTCTCGAATAAACGAGGCAGCGTTGTAACGTATGTAGGTATAGGTGGGTTAAAAGACGACGTGATACGACGAGCGCGAAACGCTAACTCGAAGATGAATGGAGAGTCCGATCAAGCAAGACCAATACACAGTGATTGTTTCACACTGCGCGAGGCTGCGGCGATAACGGAGCACTCAAGAATGGGGTAGGGGTATGTGTAGAGCTACAAGGCTGTCTGCCGCAGTCTTCTCGACCTGTTGGCTGCCTCTCACGCCGAAGCGCTCTCAAACTTTTCTGGTTGGTACGCGTACAGCTGTCGCAGGCTAGGCCTGGCTGGCTTCTCGTCCAACTGCAGCTTATCTGGCGTGGTGACCAGTTCTGCAGAGGGTACCCAAGCGTTCCACTGAACTCAGATGGAAGCCTATAGGCAAGCACAATCTATGCCGACTTTACGGACACTAGAATTGTACCACAATAGCGCAGATTCTGCTTACGGACTTCCCCAGGCAAAGGATGAGGTAGATAACACAAGGGACTTGTGGTCGTCAACCACCTAAGGGAGTGAAGGGACTGGTGAGCGTAGCGGGGCTCAGGAGTGTAGAAAGGAACTTGTCCTAATGTAGCGGTGCGACTGCCGCGCTACGTTAAGCAAGGCGAAGGTTTAAGTGAACTGAACCGGTGACACACCCAACTTAACGCGGAGACAAGTCACGCGCTAGATGTGCAGTCGACGTGGAGTACGTGGAACGTGCAAGGCCTTATACAGGACTTTAACCACAAGGATCACACGGCGGCACACTGAGTGGAGAACCAAGAGGACAAGTTAGATTGGAGGATGTAGGAAGTACAGTGGATACACACCTGAGTGGAGAACCAAGAGGACAAGTTGGTTCCACTCAGGACGCTACATGGGGGTTTATATACACTACTGTAGCTGAGCTTGATCTGAGTCTAAACACTATTACTAAGTGTACAGTAAGACTCCTTGACTCAGGAGCTGACGCGTCGTGTCTAATAATAGCGCATTTTATTGTGCTGACTGATGCACATGTCATCGCGCTTACGAGCGGCTCCACTTGCTGAGTAAAACTTAATACAGCGAGTAAGTGTAGACTACTAATCATGATGTAACTGCGTTCTAGATCCTTCTAGAGTCTTCCATCTCTTTCCATCCAATCAGAACTTAGGTAAACGTATAAGGGACTCTTGTCCCACGATCACGTGCACATGGGTGGCTTTCCGTGTGACTAACTGGTATCAGTACTTCAGCCCCTTTATATCTTTACCAAATAAATGCGTATAAATACGCAAAAATAAGATAAAAATAATACGCGTCCATGACAGACGCGATGCCGGTAGTTGGTGCAACTGCAATTGCAGTGGGTCTGTGGCCTGTGGAGATGGTTGATGTGGAGGTGGAAACGATTGACGAAGACGGTTTGGAGGAGGCAACAGAGGTGGAGGAGGTCCAGGAGATGGGCAGTGGCGCTTCACTCGAAATCATCGAGCGAAGCGTCAAAGCTTTGCCTGACAACAAAGAGGAGGTTAGCGACAATGGTAGTGAAGACGGTGAGGAGTATGGCACAAATACCATTCGTGCAGAGGCTCGTCATGCTGTCAACGCGATGCTGGAGGACCTGCGTGCGAGGCGCACTGAGACGGCTGTGGGCTCTATCCCTGGGGACCCTCTATCTGGTGTTGACTTAGCCCTTAGCCTGTGGAACGATCGTCAAGCATTACGGGAGGCCTGCACAAAGCTCACGGGGATGTGCAGGGACAAGAGTCTGGATGTCGTCTTTCGTGCTCGGATCACGGCGATGGTCGGTGTCTTGAATCTGTATCTTGAGACGGAACTTCGCTACACCTGGAGAAACGCATCGTTAGTCGTTGCAAAGGCCCAGGGTCAGGGTACAGCGCACGCACGCAACCTCCGGAAATGGGTTCTCGACTTTGTCCGGTCTGGGTCTCTCCCCCTCCCTCGTCATGGCCAAAAGTCAACCATTCTTTGTGACGAGGATATATCACGAAGTCTTCAGCTGCAGCTTGCAGAGCGAACAAAGCGTGGGCACATCAAGGCGGCCGATCTTGTTGAGATCATCTCAAGTCCCGACATGCAGGAAAACTTGAGGCGGATTGGGGTTTGCAAGCCGACAATTACTGAACGGACGGCCCGTGACTGGCTGAAGAGACTTGACTGGCGATACAAACCAAAAAAGAATGGGATGTATATTGATGGCCACGAGCGAGAGGATGTGGTGCTGTATCGAAGCGCGTTTGTCGCACGGTGGAAGGAATATGAAAGACACTTTCACAAGTGGGACAACGACGGCAATCCCCTTCCACTTCCCCCTGACTTTCCTGTCCCTCTTCGTCTCATCCTCGTCACGCATGACGAGTCGACATTCTATCAAAATGACGAGAGAAAAATGTACTGGGCACATTCAAATACAACCCCAACACCACAACCGAAAGGCAACGGGCAGTCCATAATGGTCTCGGACTTCCTGACTGTCGAATGGGGCTGCCTTTGTCACGGAAATGAGTTTGTCCTTTCTTCCTTCGGCTCTTGTGCCAGTCTCACACATCTGAACACACAGTGGAGCCCGCGTCTTGTTCAAAGCTGGCAAAAATCGTGAGGGTTGGTTTGGTGCCGACCAGCTCCATCAACAAGTCAAGCACGCCATGGACATTTTCGAGGTGAAGACAGATGGGTTGGCCCAAGGCCTCTTTATGTTTGACAACGCACCAAGCCATCAAAAACGGGCACCCGACGCAATATCAGCTCGAGCAATGGTGAAATGTGTGTCTTTTCTTCGGAGAATTGGACTTGCGCTGACCTCAGATGACTCTCAGACCCGAAACTTGGTTGGACACACCACAAGGGTGGTCCACCCATGCGCGATGGTTTAAACCCACTGACATCTGAGCCACAATCATTTTATTTTCCTTCTGATCACCCCACCATGCCCGGATGGTTCAAGGGCATGGAACAGATCATCCGGGAGCGCAGACTCTGGCCAGAGCGTGGCCTTCCTGTTGAGTGCTTTCATTTTAAATGCCCCAGTGAACGCACGGATTGCTGCTGTCGCCGACTTCTGTTCAACCAACCCGACTTTATCTCTCAGCAATCCCAACTTCAAGAATTAATTGAGTCGCGCGGCCATATGTGTGATTTCTATCCAAAATACCACTGTGAACTGAATTTCATCGAGCAGTATTGGGGTGCTGCGAAACTCCGGTTCCGCGTTGCTGGTCATGCAAAAACCCTTAGCGAGATGGAGAAAAAAGTTGTTGCATGCCTTGATGACATCCCCCTTCTCCAAATTCGACGGTTCGTTGGTTTCTGTACTTTCTCTCTCCCATGCCAGTGTCTGACATTTCCGTAGATATGCCAATCGCTCAGCTCGGTTTGTCCACGCATACGAAGCAGGTCTTTCAGGAACTCAGGCCGCATGGGCAAATCGTAAATATCATGGCCATAGGACGCTCCCTCCAGAGATGGTTGCTCAAATAAAACAGTCTCTTTAAGTAGTACTTTTACCCTTCACATTTCCGTATTTTTGTGCCCACCACTTGTCGCTACCCTAAGATTTGTCCCATGCTTACATAATGATGGGGGTTATGTAAGGGGTGCTGGTTCCTGGCTTCCGCTGCCTTATACGCGCACCGCACCTGATCAAGCCTTTTGCATTTTGTGCCGTGTTATGCTTGGACTCAGATGCATCACCTTGTGTATTGCCCAGGGGCGGTATCGACTAGCCATCGATCAAGTTGCGGTCTAGGCAGTCTAGGTAGTCATCCCGGCGGTGCAGTCTGCAAGTGCGAAGTGCGATTGCAGTACTGTAAAGCGCGTTCCATGATGTCTGGAACTTGAAGGCGGCACCGATATCCCTCACTCTGGTCTCCTTTGCCAGTGTACCTTATCACGGTGTCCGTCCCCAGACTTGTCCGCGGCTGTAACTTACCAGGGTCCGGGAACTCAATTGCAATGTGTGCAACCCTGTTGTCTACTCTGGCTCTCCACGCCAGATCTTTACCTTTCTAATGTCCAGAAGCACATGGAAGCGTGTCTGCTTTTAGACGGAGTTGACCGAATTCTGCGCTGCTACACAGTACTCACACTGGCACGCGTCGCCGGAGTTAGATGATCTATACCGTAACGTTGACGGGCACTCCTTCGGAGAGCCTGTGTGGCTTTCTCCGTGAATAGTAGGTCTTCGCCGGGCGGGGTCAGAATAATGGTCGATACGTCATGAACAACAGAAATGGTCCTGAGGTTTTTAAATCCTCATTCATAACCGGATTTATGTCTTTTCACCACGCTGCTGGTGTCCATCCATCCTGCCGTGGTTGCATCCGAGGGCTGGTTCAAACCATAACAAGTTGGAGAATTGGCCTGTAGATTATTAAAAGATACGCTTTACCAATCACCAACACTGGCAACGCGCCCCCTTGTCTGCGTCGGCCCTTCGACGCCTCTTGTCAACGTTCTGCCTAAACTCAGCTGTCGCATGATTCTGACGCTGGTCCAGCTGGCATCGGTCGACCGACTGTGGGGTCTTCCTCATCGACCACGAGGCTTAATACTGTCTATTCTTTGTCGGATAGTAACAAAACGAGAAAATAGAGTCGAAAATGACCCAGTCTGCAAAACTCTTGGCCGGGATAATGATGGCTAGGGGTGAGAGACGGTACGGAGAGATTAATCGAGACAGACGGCGAGAATTAGAGAAACGATTCAAAGCCGCAGTTGTAGGTGGTTCATCGGGAGCTTGAACACCGGTTATGCTGTCGCTGAGAAGATCATGCAGCATGCTTTTAGGAGGGAAGGAAGGCATGAGCAAAAGTCAGGTGCCTAGCAAGGCGACACGGTGCCATATACTAATACCGGAGAAGTTCAAACGGTAGCGACATTGCGAAATGTAGCTTGGAAGCTATTGGTCTGTCCGCTTCCATGATGAACACAAGCCACTCGGACACATGTGTACTCTGGTTCATTGTCTCTGCGGTATTCGGGCTCAAGTCGCCGATGTACAATCTCTCTACTCGGCCAGTTCTCTGTCTCATTCTTTACAAATCGAGTCAATCAGCCTCGCAGCCCTTCAGTTCCTTACCAAAACGATCGTTATTATGCGGTGGCGGCGGATGCGGATGCGGTATTGCCTCCCAGCTCAGAGTAGAGCACGTCTGTGTTGCCCTTGCGGCGACTATCACCGCGTCGCTGATTATTGAAGTAGTTTGAGACGAGGAACGCGACGTCTAACAGTGAAAAGGAGGTCAGAATAAGTATTTATCACAATTGCGGTGGAAGCTGGAGCAGACCGACCTAGAGACTGCTCGAAATTCAAGCGGGGATCGCAGAAGCTCTAAAGTTGTGACCTTGAGAAGAGACCCAGAGCATTAAGCGTGCGAGAACAGACCTGGTAGCGAAGACCAAGCTGCTCCTCGCTGAGCTCCATGCTCCCGCCGAGACACTCGGTGACGCTGTAGCCCTCCTCGTTGAGCTCGCCCGTGAACTCGAGGCTGACGCCGCCGAGGCGCGACCCGCACTCGCTGTGAATGCGCAGGCACGAGGTAAGCTCGCTGATGATCGTGCCAAAGTGACGCGTCTTCAAGCCTGTCGACGAGGTGAGCGTACTGCAAGGGTGGAATCGCGTTTGGATGCAGCCGTTAGCGTGTTTGGAACATATGTGACGAAGTGCTTCGCATGCTCACTTTCCGTGCATCGGGTCGCAGACCCAGATGACAGGATGTCCGGATTCCTGGACGGCTTTGATGTGGACCGGTAAATGCGTAGCGATCTTCAAAACCGTATGGTGAGGATCAGCCGGAATCGATTGAATATAGAAGGACCTTGTTAACTCCATAGCGAGTGATCAGCGTCACCCTTCCGTTATCGTGCTCGGGATTCACAACTGAGGGCTCAGTTAGTCTCAAGGGGAACGAAAACGTTACCCAAAACGTGACACTGACTATCGAGGAGTTTGACAAGTTCGTCTGTGGCCATCGAAGGCCCGACCTTAATCCCAATTGGATTGCGGATCCCGCGGAAGTACTCGATGTGAGCGCCGTCCAGCTGCCTCGTCCGGTCTCCCACCCAAAGGAAATGCGCGGAGGTATTATAATACTTCTTGGGTGCGGGGGTTCCAACTTGAAGCTCGCGAGAAATGGTCGAATCCGGGATAGGGTACAAACGAGTCATGGCTTCTTCATAGTCGAGTAGGAGTCCCTCATGGCTGACGGACGCGCACTAGTTTAGGAATCTTCTGATATTCATGAGGGAAGCGAAGATACCTTGTGTAGAGGTCGGCCTCTCCCAAGACCCCGCGACCCCCACCACGTTCGTAGCTCTGCGTTTCCCGGCCAGCGGCCAGGCCGATCGTCCGAGTAAAATCAAGAGCATCCGAAAGCCCTTGCGAGATTGCTTCGTATTCATCCCTATCAAACCCGATGGAGGTCAACCACGCAAAACAAATGTATTTGCTTTTCAACTCACCGCAGGACGGTGACCGTACGTGCAACAGAGACCAATCCCGTGGATGATGCAGCGAAGCGAAACCAGAAGTAAGAAGACCGCGGATGTGGTTCAGAGTGGCTGTAGAGTGGAAGTATGCGCTGCGTAGGTTCAGACGGCTCAGACGCCATCCAACGGGTGGAAACGCGATGAAGGAAGGTGCACCTCAGTAGCCTCTCTGGGTCCGGAGTTCGCTCGTCAGGGTTGAAGCTGATAAAAGGTCAGGCACAGGCATAAATATGGCGCGTGATTTTCATTACCCGTTCACGTTGTCTCCCCTGTTGGTCGTCCGTTAGCATATATGTGGTGAAAACGTTGGGAAGCGCCTTACCGGAAGATCATGACGTCACGATCCCCAATCTTTTCAGTCGCACTGCTCCTTGGCTTAGCATATTGACCAGCAATTCGGCCAATGCGGACCTGTCCCAGCCATCAGCCGAGACGAACAGTAGAAAGGTTGTGGAGAGGAACATACGACTGGAAGACGAGCTCCCCAGGTCAAGATGAGGGAGAACGACAATATGAGTCCAACTTTTGCGGAAATATTTTCCTGAAGCAGAGATAAGTGCGCGCCCGCTAAGTTGGTCCTGGAAGTCGAACCTGAGTGCAGGCTGCGAAGCTTTCGGCACAATCCCCAGCATGTAGTAGGAACGCTTCATTTCTTTGCACCAGGCTCAGTTGGTGCCGAAGTCGCTCGATCTTAACAAGATAGGTTCGTTGCAACCTTGACCCAATGATGATTCCAGGCGAACTAACTCACCTCAGATGGGGTGACAAGCGGAGGCAAGGCTTCGACTTTGTTCAAGACCCTATGGAAATACGCGAATGAGCACCGAGATGGTATGCCAATAGCGTGTTACTCACTTAGCCAGATGAGCCTCATCTGGATATTGACGGACTGAAAAAAAAAAAAAAGAAAAAAAAGAAAAAAGGAATGAGCTCAGCTCAGGCTATGGGCGGGGTTGTGTTAAGATCAAGCGTACCTGAGCGGCTTCTTTGCCCCTCCACGATGTCGGAACCCAATCTCCAGCTTCCATTGTTTTCTGCAGCTATATGCGTCGGCGGGACAAGACACTGGACAGAAAAGGTGACAGAAAAGCAGAAAGGCTCAGGCCCCCAATGCATCGAACGCAGGCAAACACGGTCCAAACATCGGAACGTTACCTTGTCCACACTTGGGAAGAGCGTGTCCCGTATCGGAAACGCTGCTTATTAGGAATTCGAAGCACCCTACTTTGTCGAGATAAACAAATTATCTCTGAGGCTCTGGGACTACGCCGGGCACTGGCACCGTGACAGCGCCGAGCTCCTGCCACACAGAGTGGTACGCGAACGCAGGGCGACCAAGTTAACTGGTGGATATGCCGTATGTTGCGACTGCACTGTAGTTATCCAAGTAAGTTAGTCACCTACGGAGAGAGATCCGATAAATTGACATTTGTATATATTTGATTTATCTCCCAACTAGGTTCTCATTTCTCAGGATACCTTGCAGAAACTCCTTATCGGAAGCGCATTTGACGGGAACCATCCACATCATCATAGTGCGGCATGCAGGGTTCGTAATATGTATTGGCTACTTTATTGTTCTATTTTGCCTTGCTAATATGTTTTCTCATGCGTAACGCGTGACGGATCGCACTGGCAGGGGGCTTGATACTCCTGAGCTGAGACTCCCAGTGACCAAGGTGGTGGACAAGCACTGACACTGGGAGGGAGCATTCCTCGAATTGAAGTGTTTCATCTCAGCGCGAAAATCCGATCTACTGTGATCTGCGCAGGTTCGGAAGCCCCGGATCATGGACCAACTACCTCGGTCTTCAAGTTTACCTCGGGCCCAAACAAGCGCCCGTTGGGTCTGGCCCGTTGCTGCTGCCAATACGACCAATTTTGGGCTAAGTGATTTCTGCCAATGTGTCGCGTGGAACAATGCCCCCCATCATGTTACCACGCCTTGAGGCAGGAATGGATCCTACCAATCCCCGAAATCCTTTTGACGCATGGCTGTGTCCTAGAGTTGTCGATCGGCGGGTCAGTGCTGATGCTATCCTCGTGTTATCGCAGACACCTTGCCGGCTCATCTCTACTCGCATCATCGGAGTGTGTGTGGGTCTCATAACTTCCCACCTAGGTGGTAGGGTTAAATTTATAAGTACGTTGGTGCAGAGACTCTTCTTGATTCGAATTTGTCTGGTGTTGTATTCGCTGACTTTGGCCGTATCTACGCTCCCAGGAATCTATTTAAAATTTACTCGAACCGGGGAACAACTTCCTCGTCCTTACTGTCCGTTATACACGGTCACACAAAGTCACAGCAATGTGGGACGATACTGAAACGATTGTCCTTTACGAACTGGTTGTCACCTGTGCATATAGGCTGAGACCGACTAGACCATTAGACCGTTCCGCAGCGTCGTCTCTCCCGCCACCCGAAGCGCCGGGACCTCGCGTTTATATATGAATGAATGTTCCGAATACGGCTTCTGAACCCCATATGAGGGCGTATTTGGTTGCAGCCTTCTTTGTCGTCCTATGTCTCTCTAGCGCTTCCTTGTGGGCATTGGGCTATAGTTTCCCTGGCCCCTCGCAATCAGTATAAAAGTGTCCTCGGTGTCGCGCTAGCTTAGGCGATCGTTACCTTTCTCTCGCAATCATTTTCCATCTGCAGTCTCCATGCTATCCTCCTTCAAGCTAACCGAACCAGAACATCAGATCGAACAAAATAATTTCTCCCTCTATGTGCTCTCAAATAAAGGGGAACTCAAACCCCGAAAGGAGCCGCAGGTGGTCAATGACTTGAATGGGGGCACCACTGTTTTTATTGACTTTGTGGCGGTCCCCGGAGAGGTTGTTATACGCTGCGCGGATACACACTCTCGGAGAGATGCTAACAGCGCCACAGGAGTTTCGGCTCTTCGTGCGCCACGATAGTCCTGTTGACGCAAGCGCGGATGTCTCTCTCGAGGGAGGATCCCTGGGGAAGTGGACGATCGCGCGCGAGTCCAAGGCGTGGCATAACATAGCCAGCGATTTTCTCTTCAAATTTCGGGACTCTTATGGTACGAACTCTCTCGCATTCCAATGATCCTTTACGGGACATTCCACAGATCGTCAGTCCGAGGTTTTTGAGCCAAGCAAGTTCGAGATAAGGTTTCAATACCTATCCCGAGTCGCTGAAGGGCGAGATCAGGCTGTCTTGGTTCCTACTGTCGTGTGTGAGCCGTTTCTGGAGGATGGTCCAGGTTGGGTACAGTCAGTATTCGTTTTCCTGCGCCTTATTTGCGTGACATCGATTGCCTGTAGACCAAGCGATGAACTGATGCAAAGCCGGTTCGAAACGGTCGAAGACGACCCATTTTTGACCTTCTTCATCTCTTTTCACCCGCCTCCCGCGACAAATTCCCCGCTCAGGACGAGTTCCCCGCTCTTGACGAGCTCCGAGCCTACAACGCCCACCTCCCTACTCTCGACGAGCTCCTTACCCACGACAAGTACCGTATCCACGACGAGCGCATCCACGACGAGCACATCCCCAACGAGCACATCTGTAACGAGCACCTTATTCACGATGGGCACCCTGTCCACAGTGACCACAACGCCTACGCCAAGCTCCCCATTGTTAACGTCGTCCCTTCCCACATCGCCCTCCCCGTCTATTCTCAGACAGCCTGCTGAAGATCCAGGGCCAGCTCCAGGCCCAGGTGCGCCAGTTATTTTCGTTGCCACGCATTGTCCTGAGACGTTCTCCGATCGCCCGCAGCACCAATGTTACCTCCAGAGTGCGGCCCCGCCACCAGTCTAACTAGTCCAGCCTCGATCTCCCAGGTCTGTAATCCGTAAATTCCTCTCCGTGAACCCACATACAATTTCTCTAACCTCCTCCCGTTGGCTGCGAATGTACGACGACATCACTCCCAAAGATGTCAGACGACGAGCTCCACGAAGCGCTCTCAGGGTACGGGAAGTCCAGCCTGCTCCTCCCTCCTCGACTCGCCCCTGGGCTCCGGGGGAAACTCTCGATAGAGGACTTCTGCCGTAGGTATGAGCTGCCGGAGGATATCCCGCCGCTGCTAGGACAGATGGGGGTCAAGGATGCCCACGGCCTTAGCAGCAAGCGCCTGAGCGATTTGCGGGACAAGGGAATGGCTCCCAGGTCTATCAATATGCTGCAGCTAGCTGTCATCCGATTCTCCTCCGAGTCGGCATCGTGACTGGGCACAGGGCCTAGGATCGGCAACCGCGTTATGGCTTGGTCGGTACCCGAGCGTGCTGTGACCATCATGATCGGCTTGGACCATTTTGATGCCATCACGATAAATCTGTATGTGTACCTTGATTATGTTGTATTTGTTTCGCATTGTTGTTATTGATGAATGAGAACCCCCGTGATAAACAGGCTGATACGAGCGAGGAGAATTGGTGGATAATAGAACTCGATGGAGTCGGGGCCCGGGATGGTAGTTGCATAAATGACAGCTCACATGCGCTCACAGCTCAGAGACATCTACGTTCAGGCTCAGGCTTGCATCTACGACCGCATTCGTGTCGTGCTTGGCCTAAAAATCCGAACACGCCTGAAGTCAGTACCTGGCTAACATGCTTGCCCGTATGTTCTATGAACAGTAGTTGTACATATCGTGCGGACGAAGGAAAGGATATTTGGTAGAGGACGCTCTGTAGGGTGCCGCATACTAGTAGGTCATGTACCCCACCCAAGGCGCACTATAATGGATTCGAAAAAAAAGAAAAGAAAAGAGCTCTGCCTGTCTCACTCCGACTCCGTGGCTCCCCAATATCCTTGATCGATACAGCTACCTTTAAGTTCTCCAATCCGAATAACTTCATGCTCTGCGCAGTACGCAGCCTGTCAGCAGTGTCACAAAATTTCTTTCCTCAGGGGCCCAGCGCCACATCGTTTTTTATTTTTTGGATCTAGCTGAGCCAAGAGCTGAGCCACTTCTTACATGTCCCTGAAAATTGCGTCCGCCGGGCTCCCAGTCATCGTGGATGACACGGTCGACGTCCTGTATCGCTCTCCCGAGCCGAAATTCATCTGGAAACCACAATGATGACATGAGTCTCGATCACGTCGCGTTCGGGGTGTCAGTGCTATCATAGCTTGACCCAAGGGCTGCAACGTCAAGCCGGGCCCAGCTTCTGGACCACAGTTGCACATTCTGTCAGAAGTGACAAAGCAGTCGGCATTTTTCCTTTCTGATACGAGGATCCAAGTATCCAACAGGGGCAAGGTCAGAAGTCGACGCAGGCACGGTGATTTTCGTTCCGCCCTGCTTAACTAAATGGGTTGCGAACGCAAGAGACAAGCATACATACTTGATACTCCCCCGCAACCAGGTCAGCACCGCCTCCAGGCCGCTCTCCCTGGAATTGAGCTCTGTCGTCGCATCGCGGAACATTCGATCTGTGCTCGCCCGGAAATTTCCGTATCTGATTATAGACGGGCGGGCCCCACTGGATCTTGGCGTCGACGTGTGGTGTACGAGCGAGCGCCCATCATAGTCCGGTCCATCACCGCGAGATGCGCCGGTATGGTGTTATTTCGTCCATGTATCGCGTGAAACGAAGCCACACGCTACTATTAATTGGTATAACTTGGTGAGTGGCTGTGTCCCAGGGTTGCCGTTACTATACAGCATGTCATTTCCATTTCGAGGGTTGTTCCCCCTGGTGCTGGTGTGTCGGTCTTTGGTCGCATCATAGGAACGTAGGAGGGGCTATTAGTGTCCTTTCATGTGCAGCACGTCTTGGTGCGCCACCGTTCCCCTCGGGCTCCTCATTGGTTCGGCTGGGCCCTGGGTGACCACTACGCCGCCATGTATCCTCTTTCTTGTTGCTCAAATCAAGAAACACCGCCCCTCTATTGCATCGCGTTCCGTCGTCGCAACTTGAAGAACGATTTCGAAAACGGGGGAACATTTTGCATTCGCAAACTGGCCGTCATCTGTGCATTCGACAGAAGAGTATCCTGCGTCATTTTCGTTCTGGACCTCCAGGTCACCTGCGATCCCGAGCTGCCCTAATAACTGAATTTCCAAGATTAATCACCATTCCGGATGCGCCATCCGCGCCTTCCATGTGGCTGTTGCGTTCCTCGTGATTCTATGCTGTTCTCTGTGGACTTGGGTCCATTCATAGTTTCACCCTGTTCGGGCCCTTACTTGATTACAGGTATAAAGGAATAATGCATTGTGTCACACCGACTTAAGCGATCTCCATTTTCCTCTCTTATATTTAATCTCGTATTTTCGTCTAGGATCGCCATGCTGTCCTCCTCCGACCGAATCGAACCAGAACACCAGATCGAACAATGTGACCTCGCTGTCTGCGCTATCTCTGAGCAAGGAGAGCTCAGGCCACGGGAGGCCCCGATCGTGGTTAACCACTTGACAGGAGGCCACACGGTCTTCGTCACCTTCGTCGCGCTGGTGGATGAGGTTGGAGAGCGCCGCATCACTCCCTTCACTTTTAGGCGAAATGCTGACAGCGCCGCAGGAATTCAGACTCTTCGTACGCAACAATGGCCGCTTTGACGCCAGCGCGGATATTTTTATCCGCGGAGAATCCTTGGGGAAGTGGTTGATCGCGCGCGAGCCCAAGGCGTGGCACAACATAGGCTGCGATTCCCTCTTCAAGTTCCAAGACTCTTATGGTACGAACTCTACCGTAGCCCTAGTTATACTCTACTGGACGGCCCACAGATCGTCGGTCCAAGGTTTTCGAGCCAAGCATGATCGAGTTACGATTCCAATACCTATCCCAAGTCGAAGAAGGGCGGGACAAGGACGGCTTTGTTCCCGTTACTGTGCGCGAGCCCACTCCGGACGATGGACCAAGCTGTGTGCCGTCCGTATTCGTCTTTCGTTGCTGCATCGCCCCGAACAAGCTGACGCTGCTTGTTCCATAGACCGAGCAATGCACTGATGCAAAGCCAGTTCGAAACGATGGAAGACGAACCATTTTTGACCTTCGTCATCGCATTTTACCCCCCGCCGACGATGTTTCCGACCGTGCCACCCCCGGCATACCCAGAGCCGGTTCCAGGTTCGTCAGCAATTGCTCCTGTCACACGTCGGCGTACTGAGGCGTTATACCTCCGATCACCCGCAGGGTCCATATCATCTTCGGAAGGAGGCTCCACCACTAGTTCGGACTCCATCTTTCAGGTTTGTATAAACTATCTCCCGCTCTTCGTCCCCTTGTTCGCACACAAGCTCACTGACCTCCGTCCGTTGGCTGCGGGTCCCCGATGATGGTATCGTTCTGGAAAGATGTCAGACGACGACCTCGACGATGCGCTCTCAGAGCACAAGAAGTCCCGCCTTCTCCTCCCCGCGCGGCTTACCCCTGGGTTCGGAGGGAAACTGCCGATGGAGGACTTTTGTCGCAGGTATGAGCTCCCAGAGGACATACCATCGGTGCTGGCGCAGTTGAGGATCAAGGATGCGCACGCCCTCAGCAGGGTGTATTTGCGCGAGCTGCGGGACAAGGGAATGGCTCTCAGGTCTATCAATATGCTGCAGCTGGCTGTCATCCGATTCTCCTCCGAATCCAGGCCGTAAGGCAGGCGCCGTCTTTGACGCCGAACACTGCGTCTTCAACTTATTCGGTGCTCAAGCGCGGCGTCACGGTGGACGTGCAGCATTTTCCCATTGTCATTCGGTATGGATTATGATTATGCCAGAGAACTGTATGCGTACCGCTATTATGTTGTATCTTTATGATGTATTCTTACAATGGGAAAATGAGCACCTATACGATTTCGTAACGAGGCTGACGTCGTGAGCGAGGAACAAGGAATAGCAGGTGGCGTCGCATAGCGGGCTGGCTGTGCCTCGTCGGGAACATTCGGACATGGACGAGATCCCGAAGTCGGCCCATCTGACCAAACTGGTACTAGCACAGAGATCTTTCGGTTGGGGTCCTAATATCCCGACTTAGAAGCGTAACTCGCGAGGTGGCTTAGAAACGTATTTGTTGGATGCGGTGCTATTTGAATTCGCCAAGATGGCTAGATCAACGCTACTTGGAAATCAGTAATGTAATTGGACGGGTGTTCTTTCTCTTTGCCGGAACTTCGAAGCACGAAGGTTTTGGCTACTACAGTAATACCATACATCAACGGCTTCTGGGAGGAACCATGAAATGACACGGGAAGAGAACGGAACAGTTCTACGGACACCGCATGGTCACGCTCCAGAGCCCCGCCTGGCTCCACTCGAACAGGGTGCTTGAAGGGAAGAGCTGCCATCATTACCGATTTTGCGCCAAGAAGGGTATCATGGTGCCTAGAGCAGATTTGGCCAAAGTAAGTCAGTCACAGCCTCGGTGTTCCTTCCCTGGCAGCACCACACTAGACAAGGCACATTCCTGCATTCGCTATATAGCGCTACGCGATGCTCTGATACGTGTTCCCTGACGGCATGCCAGCTTGCAGTAATGAGCGTCCTTGGGTCGACCATGCATCAACACTGGCACAGGACTACTAGTCACGGCACAGGTGGCGATGTGCGTGCGATGGCCGCATGTTCTTCGCGCTTCGAGCACGCAGAAGAGCGGCACCGGACCCGGTACTGTAGTGCTGTTGCGCCTCAGCACCAGTGATCCACTTGGCTGCGCCCACTTCACTTACATCCTCAAAAGGCAAATAAACCAGTCTCGATAGCTGTTCGGGACCCTAGGTTCCGAGTCATCTTAGAGAGGAAAAAGGAGTCACTGTCACCATGCATGAGGACCTGGTGGGCGATTGCCCCTCGAAGTGGAAAGTCCACAGCGTTATGACATTAGGAGACTGCAACCACCCAACGATAAATAGCCCCCCCCCACCCTCCCCGCCTAGTGCCATTCGTCTCAGCCATCCACACATCCTTTCGAGCTAGTATTATGACGTACCTGAACCTTCTTCGCCGTTTCCTTATCGTTTCCATCCTTTTGAGCACGGGTATGTTGTGCTCTGCGGCGCAACCACAGCCCCCAGCTTGCGCCGTGTCTTGTACCTCTTCTGCTGCCTCTCAGATAGGCTGCGATATGTACGTCCATCGTCATACCATCCTGGCTCACCACACATCCATTTACTTTGGAACCCTAGCTACAAGGTCGCATGTTTTTGTAACAACACCCAATTTCTGAGTGCGGCGAGGAGCTGCGTCCAAGAAACCTGCGCCGCATCTGGTATTCAAGATGCAACAGATTTCATCAACGATCTTTGCACCGTCAGTTCAACGGCGGTAGGCACTGGTATGTGACTACTCACGGCACATTTTTGGAGTAGGCTGACGACCGTGACTATCACTTCAGCATCGAGCGACAGGCCGTCCGCCACTAGCGGCGCATCACAGAACGCAAATGCAGCAGCTGTGACTCTCAAGCGCAATATGGCTCTAATGGGCGGGCTTGGCGCTATTCAGGTTGTCGCTGCCATTATTTGACGCACCATATTTTCATTTCTCCTTGTATACCTGTATACCCGTCGATACTATGAGTATAATTGAGGTACGAATAAAGATCGTGTATACCCAATTAGGGAGATCTTCAGCTTCAGAACCTGCTTAGTGTTCTGTGCTGTGATATTTGGCTGATCAAGGCCATACATAGACAGGTCGCTTGGAGGAGAGACGGTCTGAGAGAGAAGCGCCGAAACGTTTGAACCGTAAGCTGGCCAGTTTTCCACGCTACTGTAGACCTTCCAGGAAACCTCCAAGGCTAGACAGTCGTTCGATGATAACAGCACCATCGTCCAATTATACCGGTGTCACGCGCAGTGTAAGGCGTGTCTTCGGTTTCGGAGTTCGGAGAGTGCCGACAATACTGTAACCGATCGCGTGATCGGTGTTCGGGGGTCATTGTTCGTGAAGCCAAAGATGCAAAGGAATGTAACAATCGGTATCTGTGTTACTTGTTCTACGACACTGACTGATAGTACTAGTCTGATACCCGCCACCTTCCTTTTTCCATCAAAGGCTCAACTCCTTCGATCCCCGAAGTGTAGCGACTGGACTGTGGACGAACTATGCGTGTACAAGTTGCATCACCGTTTTACCTCAGACCAGTGTTGTCAAGGTCAGAGCGACCAAGGTCACCAATGGTCGGTGGTCGGTGGTCAATCAATTTAGACCGCATGGTCTGGGGCCGGTCGCTAGGGTCTGACCAATAAATCAAATACAACTCAAATGAATCCCGTCTTGAATCCCTTGTTGGAACGTGATAAGTACGTAAGGACCTTATCTATAGCAGTTACGACATTACAGTAGTATGTTTGCCTATTACGGTAGTTGGGATACGTACTACAACGGGCGCAATATGCCCTCCAAGTGAGAGAAGCTCTATGCCTATCTCGAAGTAGTAGTTTACATCAGGCTGTTGGAACGTGATAAGTACGTAAGGACCTTATCTATAGCAGTTACGACATTACAGTAGTATGTTTGCCTATTACGGTAGTTGGGATACGTACTACAACGGGCGCAATACGCCCTCCAAGTGAGAGAAGCTCTATGCCTATCTCGAAGTGGTAGTTTACATCAGGCGTGTGTAAAAACGCGATATTGTGGACGCCTGTACTCATCACTTTTACGCAAATGGTCAGGGTAGGACCATAGAGTATAAAAACCCTCCTATGGGGAGGGAGGCGAATAGATATTCACTCTCTTTCTCACTTGTGCGCCCTCTCCACTCTTGCAGTCTCTCAACCTACTCAAAGGTGAGAACACCATTCCTGTTAGCTGCGTGCATTGCTGCGCAACACAGGCGTGTGTAAAAACGCGATATTGTGGACGCCTGTACTCATCACTTTTACGCAAATGGTCAGGGTAGGACCATAGAGTATAAAAACCCTCCTATGGGGAGGGAGGCGAATAGAGATTCACTCTCTTTCTCACTTGTGCGCCCTCTCCACTCTTGCAGTCTCTCAACCTACTCAAAGGTGAGAACACCATTCCTGTTAGCTGCGTGCATTGCTGCGCAACAGGTTATGGGCCCTGCTACAGGGTTTGCCGTCGCACTCTTTGACAGAGTTGCGCCTTGTGGTCATCGCCCACCACGTTGTTACCTTTGCAAAGAGGTACTCGTGCGGTTGTAGGCACTAGACTCAAGGAGGCTCCCTGGTTAATAGCGAGCTCAGTATTGTGCTCTTGAGGAGTACACAGACTTGGCCTATCGCCTAACTAAACAAGGCTCTATTACGGCTCCAATTAATTTTGGAGTGTCGAATAGCTCAACCTTGGGGTGACGTCGAGCAGGATAGTCCGACGCATGGCATTTGTGATCCAAATGTCAAAATGGGCGCTGCCCATTCTGTTGGAAACAGCCTAATATTGGGCTATTGTCACGCATTGTATTGCTATTAGCCGTGCTCTGGCGTTGGCAATTCTTTTTTGATTCACTCAGTATTGTTATTATAATAACGCAATGCTGACGTTCTCAAAGCCAACAGATCTATCAAAACTATGTCCTCTCAACTCACTCAGCTTGTCCCCATCTTCGATGGCTCTAACTGGGCCACTTGGTCTCAGCAGATGACCGCGTTCTTTATGTCCCAAGGACTTTGGGGCTTTGTCGCTGGTACCATCGCTCGTCCCGCTGCTGCTGCTGAACAGCCAGCTTGGGATCGAAGCGATGAGATGGCTAGGGGTAATCTCACCCTTCGCCTTTCGCCCGCTATACAGCAGGCTGTCACTGGGAACACTTCCCAGGCGCTCTGGGACTCCGTAAAAGACCGGTATGGTGCGGTATCTATGCCCCGCATCTACAAAGACTTCAAGGAAGCGATCTCTATTCGCTTCAATTCTAATCAGCACCCTGCCCCTCAATTCGAGAAGATGGCTGCCGCCTTCTCTCGTCTTGGTTCCGTTACTATCGGAACTGGTGCTGCCGCCACCACACTTGCCATCAAGCCTCAGCTGCAGGCTCTTATCGCCATGTCCGCTTTGCCCCAGAAATGGGAGCACCTTATCCCTGTCATGTGCAATAACCTTCCCATTGCAGATCTTAAGCTCGATACAGTCTCGGCTTGCGTTGAAAGCCAGTATGAGACTGAAACTAATCGAGGACAGCATAAGGCCGTTCATAACGCGCAGAAGCTTTCTGCCGTTAAACGGAAGCGCACCGACCCTCGCTTTTCGAAGCAGGGTACATCGCAGCAGCCTAGCGCTCCTGGCCCGTCCAATCAGCAGCAGCCTTTTAGGCAGCGCGGAGGACGTGGTTCCGGAAGAGGCAAAGGCAAAGGGAAAGGCAAGGCACCTACCCGTGCTCCACAGCACTCGCATATTGCTTCTGTCGCCGCATTAGCCCCTCCTACTTCCCACAAGGTGACTCATATTGGGTCATCTGGTGTCTCTACGCGAATCGAAGTCGAATCCTCCTCACCTCAGAGGACCCCCGGCTTCTTCCCTTCCGTCAATAAGGCATTGACGCTCGCTGAACGGCTGGATGTACCCGCTACAGTCCAGACCGTAAAGACGCTCGAGCAGCGCTTTGCCGAGATTGATGCGCAGATGCGTCCCCGTATCGAAAAATTCATGGACGAGGAGTATGACTCTGATGTCGATATCGATATGTCGCAGCAGCCTTCTTGTAACGCCACCACAGGGGCGTTAGGTACGACGTGTACCGCGTTAAGTCAACGGGATTGGAAGAGCGCGAGCCGGCTAAGGCTCAGTTCGATGATGCACAAGTATCGCTCGGTTTCCCTGGAACCGAGGATAATAGTAGAGAGGCAAGGCTCAAGCGCAACGGCGAGCGAAAGTATGGACTCAAGCGCAAAGGCGAGTCGAAGGTCGTTCGTGAGGCAAAGACAATGTGGTATTACACAAGAAGTCAAGTCTACCGTACAAGCTAGGTAGGGCGCGACTTATATACTAGTACAGGATATTTGCGAGGAGCAAACATATGGTGCGATCGTGAGTCAAGGGTCCTAAAGTGTGAACAAGGGAAAAAACCGCATATAGTACAGATAGATTCCGCGGGGTCATGCGCCCCTCGGAAATGCTCGGCGGACGGAAAGGAACGTAAAACGACAACCCTATCGCCGCGGCGCACGGCGCAAGATGAGAATCGAAGCACGCGAAGCATGGGAACGTATTGTAATCGTACAACCGAGTCAGCAGGTAAAATCGTAACATTACCCCCCCGTCAGAACTGAAGTCGCCTCGACTTCAACTAGTCGCTGGTATAGGCATAGTCCTCTTCAGCAGGAATGTTCGCAGGGACAGGAGAGGGGGTGCGGGGGCAGGTGTGTCGATGCAAGAACATAAAGCGCCCTCTCTCTCCGCAATCCCAACACATCTCGTACATCGGACACTTAATCTCCTCATGCGTGGCATCGTACCTCAGGCACTTCCCGCACCACCTAGGGCGAGAGTCCGGGTCTACATGCGCCGGCGTCATAGGAGAAAGGCGTCGAATGAGACAGACGTCCAGCCGATGCGCTCGACTCCCACACCACTGACACGGCTCTCGAGCCCGCCGCTCCGGACATTGTGCCACCAGGTGGTCCTCTGACTTGCACTGGAAGCACTTGCGCCGACGCTTACCGCCTTCCCCCTGAAGGCGGGGCATCTCGCTAGGTCCAGAGTCGCGAAGGGTAAGGGGAATAGGCTCGGGGGAGCCTCGGGGACGCACAGGCTTCGCGTGAAGCTCGGCGTACTTGTCGGCGATGAGGGGGATGGCCCGCGCGTATTGGAGGCGCTTCCGGACTGATGAAAAGTCCATGTCTAAATGGAACTGGTCGCGCGTTAACTCAGTCTCTAGCCGTCGGATATCCGATTGGCGAACACGGATGGCGTCCCGCCGCGTGAGGCATTCACGCAGACGGGAGATGTCAGCATGGAGACGAGGCTGGTGCAGTTCGACGAGCACCTCGTTCAACACGATAGCGCGGGGGTCATGGGGGTGGAACATATTCAACTGGTTGTCGGTGATATGCTGAGCCAGTTGACCAGTGTAGACTTCGTTAAGGAAGACTTGGGACGCGTAACAGGGATGGCCCTTTCCCATCGTTCCGACGACCTCCTGATAATT
This sequence comes from Lactarius hatsudake, assembly GCA_024734325.1. Classification (NCBI taxonomy): domain Eukaryota; kingdom Fungi; phylum Basidiomycota; class Agaricomycetes; order Russulales; family Russulaceae; genus Lactarius; species Lactarius hatsudake. Next base: position 34,714 of record JANSJP010000216.1, on the reverse strand, counting down.
GTGGCGGTAATAAATGTACCGCGCTGTCTGTTTGACGGTGCCCGTCTCTCCGACTAGAAGCGGGAAGAAGGTGGGGGAAGTGGGGTCGTTGAAGAAAAAGGGGATGCCGGGGTCTTCGTTCTCCTTGTCCTCCTCATCGTCGAGGAGGGCGAGGGCGGGGTCGGGCTCGACCACCCGTGTCTGAGGGATAGGCGTAAACGAGTGATCCATTCCGGCGGGGAATGGTGGGATCGGGATGTGGGCAGCAAGTACGGCAGGTGGTGATAGTGGTGGTGGTGGGGTGAGGGCGACAGTGGTTTCGGGTGGGTACGTGGGTGTAGCGGGGACATGAACGGCGACAGGAGTATCAACGGAGAAGGGGATTGTGATGGGTCGAGGGGGTTCAGTAGTTGTCTTAGGTTCCCCTGCTACCGAAGCAAGGGCTGAGGTGGCGAGTGCGAGTACGGGAAGTGGGGGTGAGTCAGGGACCACAGAGTACGGCATGCGACCCTCTGGTTTGGAGGGGACACCCAAGTCCTGTGAGGGAACGGTCAGATTTTCGAGAATAATCTCGACGGGACGGCGGGTTTGGATAGTAGAGATGATGGGAGTGGTCGTCATGTTGGAGCAGAGGATAGTGGGGTAGAGCGATAGTGTCATCGAGGGGGCGTGCTTTATATCTTTCGTCCAGCCCCTTCGGCGGTAGGATTTAGGCGATAGAAGTCGGTGATGAGATCTGGGGTGTGTCGAACATTCTCAAGAGGTTCCCACGTGCTGTCACTTATCGGGAAGCCCTTCCATTGGACAAGGAATTGAAGTTTGCGCCCTCGTCCATGTGATCGGGACTGAAGGATGCGCTCCACTTCAAACTCTTCCTCTCCGTCGATTAGATCTGGGGCTGGGCGCGTGAAGTTTGCGCCATGCAGTTCCGTCTCCTTATATGGTGTCAGGAGGTTCGCATGGAAGACCGGATGTATCTTCCACGTGTTCGGGAGTTCTAACTCGTATGAGACATCTGAAAGGACTCGCTTCACTCGGAACGGTCCGTGGCGTTTAGGGGCGAGTTTTGCGGTGGGGTAGAAGGTTCGGAGATTTGTACCTTCCAACCAAACCATTGCGCCTTCTTGATAGGGAATGAAGCGCGTCTTGCCCCTTCTTGCCATCAACTCTTGCGCATGTTTGATGCAGTCTTGCGCGTGCTGTCGTCTGATGACCATGTCTTCTAGGCGTTGTTCGACAGATGGGGATGATGTGGGTTTCGGCGTCCATACGGTACGTGGTTCCCACCCCATTATGAGCGAGAACGGTGATTCCTTTGTGGTCGCGTTGGGCCAAGCGTTGTGTGCGAATTGGGCAACCGGTAAGGCTTCCGCCCAATTGTCCTGCTGCACGTTGCTCCAGTGTCGGAGGTACTGTTCCAACCACTGGTTCGTCCGTTCCGACTGCCCATCGGTTTGAGGGTGGTAGGCGGATGATATATTCTGGCGGATTCCGAGGACTTTGCAGAGGTTGGTCATGAATGCGGAGGTGAATCGGGGGTCTCGGTCCGTGAGAATCTTTCGGGGTATGCCGTAATGTGGGTATACGTGATGAAGGTATAGCCGCGCTACTCCTTCTGCTGTGATTGACTCATTACAGGGGATGAAGATTGAGGCCTTTGAGCAATCGTGGTCCGTAATTGTGAGTATAGAGTCGTATCCGTCTGACGGAGGGAGTTTGGTGATGAAGTCCATAGCGACGACCTCAAATGGTTCGGCGTTCGGGTCTGTGGTGATGGGAAAGAGGTGTGGTTTTTGACGGTGAGGGTTGATCTTGTTCGCCTGGCATGTCGCGCATCCTTTGACATAGTCTTCTACGTCCTTGCGCATGTTGGGCCACTGTCACGGTACGCGCGAAGTGAACTCTTACTTACGGATATGACCTTGTTAGTAAGTAGTAATGTGTCATGGACTAGTGAATCAGTCAGCGGAGTAGTACAATCACATGCCGATGTGGCATGACTCATAACTAGGATAGCGATAGTAGGGTTCGAGCTACTTTAGCTATTCGTCACACGGATTGGAGAGGAGCTTTAAAGCTGCCTCGCAGATGTATAAATAGTGGCTCGATAAGACCAAGATACGCCATCTTGGTCTTCTTCAATCACCACTCTCTTCTCGTCTCCTCCACGTGTGTTTCGCTTGCCACCTCGCGCAAGTCGACTTCATCGATTATCGGATTACCTAGTGGCGCGGATTGCCCTAGTGTACGGAAGACGATCACGTGCCCTTCATAAGCGCCGTGTATCTCGTGATTCTCAGTCACGTGACCTCAACGACGTATTTTCGCTAAGTCGTAAACGCCCTTTCGCAGTCCAAGTCGGACTAACGCCAGTGGTGGCGTTACATTAAGACCAAGATCTCTTCATCGTGGCGTTTACCACTCGAGACCAGTGGAGAAACTTTCAAACCTACTCCCTTGAACGCAGGGGAGACCGCAACGTACCAGAACAATTCCTAGGAGCTGCCAGGTGGAGAGAATACAGAGGAGAGACCGGCTACTTCGTAGACTTCGCATCGGGGCCAACCCGATACCGCCCCGTTGAGTTCAACTTCGATAATCTGTGCTGGGTCGAAATTACGTGGAATCCCATAGACAACCGATACGACGCAGTACGACCAGCAGGATGGAACTACAACTGCGACATCGACGCTAGGAATCTACCCACCCGAGAACAGTGGGGACGCATCGACGGACAACCAGAAGAGGAGCCAAGTACCTCGGAACCCAGAACCCCCGCACCATCCGAAACTAGCGGAGAAGACGAAGAAACCCAAGCAGACGACGAATCCGAAGTCGGAGAGATCATACAAACAGCTGAGTCCCTCCGCATAGACGAACCAGAAAACATCGAGGTTCACGCACCCGCAGATATGGCAACCGCAACCATCACCAGAGAAGAACTCGCGATCGAAGAAACGCGAAGAATTGCAGAGGAGGCCGAAGCCCATTTACGACCTATTAACCCAACCACAGGACACCGTATGACCGCAGACGACGCGGCAATCTTTAGGGCGGTAGGACCAGACATACCAGATCCGCCACCAGGCGCGGGAGGCCCCCCACCGCCAAGACGACCGGGAGGAAGTTTCGGACAAGGTCCACTGGAAGGCGGAGGAGGAGGAAGACCACCCCAATTCGGAGGTGGAGGTGGCGGGCACCCATTCGGAGGAGGACCACCACCACCGCCAGCAGCAGGACCACCGCCTGGAGCCCCTCACGGGACGGACAAACTAATAGGAGAGCCCCCCAACATATTCGACTGGAAATAGAGATGAGTACGAATCATTCCTCACCCAGTGGCACATCTACTGGGGACAAAATGCAGAGGCACCAATCATGACCAACGTCTATCGACGCTGCCTACTATTCCTAGGCTTCATCAAAGGACCTCGAGTATCTAACTGGACGCTCGGTTTTCTTCAGTGGCTTAACAACGAACTACACCACGGACGGAATCGATATGACCCCTTCTTATGGGACACCCTAACAGCCGGATTCTCAGACCGGTTCTCCAACGTGCTGGAGCAAGAGCAGGCGCAGGCCACACTGGCCAAAGGATTTAAGATGGTGGGAGACGACATTGATTCGTACGTCACCAACTTCGAACAGCTCGCGCGGAAAGCTGATTATCGACTCAATGACCGCCAAACACTGGATCGATTCACGGCGGGACTTCCGAGGGCCCTGTTCACAAAAATCTACGAACTCGACGACCCTCAAACCTTCAACGAATGGAAGGATGCCGCCTTACGCCGGCAAAAACAGTACATTCATCTACGCGCAAGGCTGGGTCTCAATACGAATACCCCACGAAGCACACCACAGACTCGGCCAAATCAGACACGCGGATATGCACCGCAATGGGCACCACCGCGATTCCCCCCACCGCGCTACGACCCAAACGCAATGGACACCTCGGCGGATCGCACCCGCGCCCGAGTCGCTGAAGTTGGAGACCCCAACAGAGGAAATTATCAACGGCCACCATTCCCACCCAGAGGAGGCCCAGGACAGGCAAGAGGAGGTGGGCAACGCCGCGACATGAGGGAAGTCATTTGTTACAACTGTAACAATCCTGGCCACTTCTCACGAGACTGTACGCGACCCAGAAAGCCAAGGCAACCCTACCAACCACGCACCAGTACCAGTCGAAGTGCGGACTACCGACTATTACAGTCAGGAACCAACCTACCGCGCGTCGCGCCGAAGCAACACCCGAGGAGCAAGCCAAGGGATGGATGGACACTATACGGGGGGCTAGTGATGAGGTTAAAGACCTCATATTCAAGGACCTATGGACCCAAGAGGGTTTTCAGGACGCCTAAACCCATCGGCCTGGGTGAGGGCAGTTAATTGTAACTCTGTAATCATGACTCGCTACCTGTTCGCTTCGAATTCCAGTCTCGATTTGCACCAGTTACTCCATGGCCGACATAAAAGGGCTCGTTGATTCAGGAGCCACCGACAACTTTATAAGACCCGCATTCGCAAAACGAATGGGTCTTGGGCTGCAAGCACTCGAACGACCCAAGAAAATATGGAACATAGATAATACTGAAAATAAAGCTGGGTCCATCACTCACTTCGTCGACCTCGACGTCCAGACAAAAGGGGTTAACAAAACTTATGAGGTTCCTAGTTACAGGATATCGGGAACGAGGACCTAGTCCTCGGTTACCCCTGGCTCGCAACCTATGAACCTACCATCAGCTGGGCCCACGCCACCATTCACGAAGATGCGCTACCCATAGTACTCCGCTCCATCAACCCAACAGCCCCGCAAATTACAATTGCGGGTGCCATCACCCACGACGAAGCAGAAAACATAGTGCAGGAGTTGGAGGAAGAATGCCAGATACGTACCACGGCCACCGAATTAGCTATCGCCGCTAACCAAAACACCGTGGCGGCAGTACTCCCTGAACCGTATCAGCGCTTCGCCAAGATATTCAACGAGGAAGCTTCGCACCGATTCCCACCGATCACGGCCGTGGGATCATGCCATCGACTTCAAACCCGGCACACCCAGCTAGCATCGACTGCAAAGTCTACCCCATGACACAGGACGAAGATGAACAACTGCGCAATGGTTAGACGAGCAGCTCAAGATGGGCTACATACGCCCCTCAAAGTCACCATACGCCTCATCTTTCTTCTTTATCAAAAAGAAGGATGGTAAACTACGCCCAGGTTCAGGACTACCGAAGAATCAACGCATGCACCGTACGTAACCAATACCCACTCCCACTCATGTCGGAACTCATCAACGACCTGGGGAAACGGGCACATTCTACACCAAACTCGATGTACGATGGGGATACAACAATATACGAGTCAAAGAAGGCGACGAACCCAAGGCGGCCTTCAAAACAAAATACGGACTCTTCGAACCCCTCGTCATGTACTTTGGACTCACCAACTCCCCAGCCACGTTCCAGAACATGATGAACGACATCTTCGGCGACATCATCCCCTACTACGAGGCACGCGGAACAATCATACGAGTCTACATGGACGACATCGGCATCGCCACAAGCGAAGGAAGCGGGCCTACAAGCACACGTAGACGCAGTCAGCGCAGTCCTGCAAATCGCACTCGACCACGACCTTTACTTCAAGCTGGAGAAATGCCAATTCCACCAACCGCGAATGGATTACCTGGGGGTAATCCTTGAAAAGGGGGTAACTCGCATGGACCCCGGTCAAAATTGCAGGCATACGCGACTGGCCCACACCCACAAAGGTACGCGACGTACGCTCCTTTTTGGGCTTCTGCAATTTTTACCGCCTCTTCATTCGCGGTTTCGCCACGTACGCACGAGCTCTCAACAAACTCACACGGAAGGACACCGACTGGACCTGGGGCAAAGACGAAGAAACGGCCTTTCAAACCCTCAAACGACTCGTCACTAGCGAACCCGTACTCGCACACCCCACACTGACAGACCAATTCGAACTCGAAGTGGACGCGTCAGGATACGCAGTAGGCGCAGTACTCCTACAGAAGAAGAAAGATGGAAAACGACACCCCATCGGCTATTTTTCCGCCACCTTGAACGAGGCAGAGCGCAACTACGACATCTACGATCTGGAACTCTTGGCCATCGTCAAGGCACTACGACACTGGAGACCGTTCCTAGCCGGCTCGCCGCACAAAATCAAGATCTTCTCCGACCACCTTAACCTTACACACTGGAAGTCACCCCAAAAGATAAGTCGTCGCGTTAGCCCGAGAAGTGCTCGAACTCATGGAATACGACTTTGAGATCCATCACATCAAAGGAACCAACAACGGACGCGCCGACGCACTATCCAGAAGGCCCTGACTACGACAAAGGAGAAAGAGACAACGACGGAGTCGTAGTATTACCCCGAGAAGGTATTTCGTACGAACCTCGACGTCACAAACCCTGAAACCCCACGAGCAAGACGAAGACATTCTTACGCCCCTGGATAGACCCGCACAAGTCAGTGGGTCGATGGAGTATGGTACCGACAAGGAGCAAGGGTGATCACAGGAGGACTAGAAGCGATTTGCACCATCATAGCCAACCATCAGACCCCCCAGTATACAGACACCCAGGAATCAAACGGACGTCGAGGAATCATCGAACGAACCCACTGGTGGCCACAAATGCTGAAGCATGTAACCGAATATGTCCAGGGTGCGCAGAGTGTCAGCGTCACAAAGGTCAACAACGTCCGACGAAAGCACCACTGACGCCGATCACTCCAATAACTGACGCTAAGCCATTCGAAGTCATAGCCCTCGACTTCATCACTAAATTACCGACTTCGCAGGGATACGACTCCATCCTTACGGTGACGGATCACTGACTGCACCAAGGCATCCGTCTTCATCCCCTGCAACGAGGAAATATCAGCGGAAGAAGACCGCTGCACTGTACGTCACCCACATATTCCGAAGGTTCGGTTTACCGGCAAAGATCATCAGCGATCGTGACCCACGTTTCGCATCAAAATTTACGCGCGAACTGTGCCGAATCCTAGGAATCTATCAAAACATATCAACCGCTTACCATCCCCGTACGGATGGGCAATCCGAATGCACCAATCAGTGGTTGGAACAATATCTTAGGTTCTGGGCCAATGAGCGTCAAGATAACTGGGCGCGATTTCTACCTATGGCGGAATTCGCGCATAACAATTGGCCGCACGAGGCAACAAGGAAGTCCCCCTTCTCACTAATGATGGGATTGATCCGCGAGCTGACTGGATCGATAAGCCATCCCCCCATTCCACAAGTTCTCACTGCGCTCCAGCAATTCCGAGAAGCACGGAAAGAAGCCAGACCCTTATCAAAAAGGCCCAGTCATTGTGGATCAAACACCGAGATACGCCCAAATACCAAGAAGGGGATCGGTGTGGCTAGAAGGACGACATCTCCGGACCAATCAACCAACCACCAAACTCGCAGCACGACGGCATGGACCCTTCAAAATCACACGGTCTGTCACCGGTCAACTATCAACTCGAACTTCCACGCAGTGGAGCGTCCACCCCGTGTTTCACATCGATTTACTCACGCCTATCGCGAACACACCACTACACGGGGAAAACTATCAGCGCCCGCCACCGGAATCTAGTTGACGGCGAGGAAGAATAACGAAATTGAACGAGTTCTAGATTCGCGACACTTCGGCAGAAGTCGGAAACTTCAATACCTTGTGAAATGGAAGGGCTACCCCGACTCGGAGAATCAGTGGGTCAACAAGGCTGACATATTCGCCGAACAAGCGATAGCGGAGTACGAGCGGAGTTCAACTGCGTTCAAAGCCCATATAAACGAACCTTGAAAACGCTGAGTCCACCCCATCTCTTCAACCTGGATCCCTCTCTCACTCCACAATGTCCTTTCCCGCTTCCACCTTCTCCTCCCATGCGGCTCCCCGTCTCCGGGGATCCTTCACCCACGAAGAACTCACCAACGCGGTCAGCAACCTCGCCGCCATCGAAGACCTCGACAATCCCAACGTCCCCACCACCTACTGGATGCTCGGCGCCGACGGGCAACGCCTCAACGTCACGCCCTATACGCAGGCCGAAGTTGATCGGCTTCGCGCAGCTCTCCGAGACTGTGCGACTCCCTCACCGGGACCTCTCCCAGTTCGAGTGGAGTACTGGGTCGACAATGGCCAAGAACCCGAGCACGCGGAGATGGGAGGAGTGGCGGGAGGTAGCGGCGAGGTGGAGGCTCGAGCAACTAGCGCTGGCAGCAACAAGGAGAACGAAGATCCTGGAGAGGAGGAAGGTTGTTCGACGCGACGATGCGCGCCAGATTCAAGAACAGCCCGAGCGAGAGTTGAAGGAGTGGTACCCAGCTGAGCACCCCTTCATTATATCCACAACCGACTCTGATCATCCCGACGAAACGCCCTACACGCTCGACACGGTGGGCCGCCCCCTCTACCGAGGCTCCCTCAGGGTAGACCTCCCCTCCACATCACATCACACAGCCGTGCTCAACCGCCGGCTTTCCGACGCTCGCTTCGCCCCCTATGGTTACGTTCACAACCGGGGGGACAAGTTCGTCCACTTCCCCATCACCGACTCCCAGGGGGTCACCACGCAAGCGGCCTACGTCCAGGTCATTATGACTCCAGGACCCGCTGGTTCTCGCGCTCGCCGCGGACAGCGACAAGACCTTCTCCAAGCCGTTATACGCCGAGCCTCAAGTCCGGGAGCGAGGCAAACCGTACTATACGGAGCTGGAGGTCCAGGCTCTCGCCGCTGGTCACGCCAACCAGCATCGTCTTGACACGGCGGTGAACGAGCTGAGGGACGTGGGGCTCAAAGCTGAGTTACACAGATTCCGCTCGTTGAAGAAAGAAGCTGAGCGCATCGAGCACAGGCTTCTAGCCCTCTCCCAAGCCCTGGGTGGGATTCAGGGAGACGTAGCTCGCTCCAAGTTTCGATTGGAGATGGCGGACATTCACAATCGGGTGGAGTCGGTTCAAGAAGGATGGCTGGGAGGTATCGCAGGCTCCCTCGGCGCCGTGGTCATCGCGGCTGAAAAGGGGGTGATGTCACGGTACGCGCGAAGTGAACTCTTACTTACGGATATGACCTCGTTAGTAAGTAGTAATGTGTCATGGACTAGTGAATCAGTCAGCGGAGTAGTACAATCACATGCCGATGTGGCATGACTCATAACTAGGATAGCGATAGTAGGGTTCGAGCTACTTAGCTATTCGTCACACGGATTGGAGAGGAGCTTTAAAGCTGCCTCGCAGATGTATAAATAGTGGCTCGATAAGACCAAGATACGCCATCTTGGTCTTCTTCAATCACCACTCTCTTCTCGTCTCCTCCACGTGTGTTTCGCTTGCCACCTCGCGCAAGTCGACTTCATCGATTATCGGATTACCTAGTGGCGCGGATTGCCCTAGTGTACGGAAGACGATCACGTGCCCTTCATAAGCGCCGTGTATCTCGTGATTCTCAGTCACGTGACCTCAACGACGTATTTTCGCTAAGTCGTAAACGCCCTTTCGCAGTCCAAGTCGGACTAACGCCAGTGGTGGCGTTACAGCCACCAGTAGTCGCGTCGTAGCAGTTCGTAAGTATTCGCGATTCCTGGGTGTCCCATGGCCGGTGTATCGTGAAAAAAGGTGATTACCCCCCGTTTAAGGTCGTTGTCGCCCACGACAACTAGTGCGTCGTTCTTCCACCACAGTCCTCCTACTTTCCGCAGGTTGTGGGGTTCAACCCACCGCAGTACGTCCTTCTCATCGAGATTCTGCGATATCTGGGTCCAAATATCCATGTCGTGCATGGACATCTCCGTCGCTCGAAGAAAGCGGTCTGCGGGGAGGACGATAATATCATTGTTGTCCTCATCATGCGTCGCATAGTCCGCTCTCCGCGATAGGGCATCCGCGCGACTATTCTTGACTCCGGAGATATGTTTCAGGAGGAAATCATACTCTGAGAGTTCTAGGAACTCGCGCGCGACCCGTCTGCTGATCTTCCTGGGTTCCTTCCAGTACTGGAGGTTGGCATGGTCGGTGTGGATGATAATTTTATGGGGGGAGCTGACTAGGTATGTGCGCCACGCTCGTAGGGCTTTGACGACTGCCAGTAGCTCTCTGTCATAGATATCGTAGTTGCGTTCCGTCTGACTGAAGGATTCGGAGTGGAACGCGACGGGGTGCAGTTTTTTATCCGGGCCAAGCTGATTAAGCACGGCTCCGATGGCGACGTTCGACGCGTCGACTTCTAGTTCGAATGGTTTCGTGAGGTCGGGGAATAAAAGTGTAGGTTCACGTTCGATGCTACGTTTGACGTTATTGAACGCGTCTTGCTCCCGTTGTCCCCAGTGCCACGGGGTGTCTTTACGGGTGAGGTCGTGTAGGGGTCGTGCCAGTGCGGAGAAACCGCGGATGAATCGCCGGTAGAAGTTACAAAATCCGAGGAAGGCGCGTACTTCACGGAGATTCCTTGGAGCGGGCCATTCTCGGATACCCCGTACCTTAACGGGGTCCATCCGGAGATTGCCATGGCCTATAATTAGTCCAAGGTATTCAACCTCCAGTACTTCGAATTCGCACTTCTCGGGTTTGATGTAGAGATCGTGTTCTTCGCACAGGCGGAGAACTTCATGCACTATGGCGCGATGGTGGGGATAGTCGAGAGGTGTGGCGATGAGGATGTCATCCATGTAGACGATTACCTCATTTGTAAGAGTGAGAGGTCGGAACGTATCGTCCATCATCGCTTGGAAAGTGGAGGGGGAGTTGGTAAGTCCGAAATACATGACGAGGGGTTCGTACAGCCCCTGGTTGGTCTTAAAGGCGGCTTTCCACTCATCTCCTAGTTTGATTCGTACGTTATTGTACCCCCACTTGACGTCGAGTTTTGTGTAGAGGCGCGCATCGCGTATCCGATCTACGAGTTCCGGGATTAGAGGGAGCGGGTAGTGGTTTCGGATCGTGAGTTCGTTTAATCGCCTGTAGTCTTGGACGGGGCGCAATTTGCCGTCCTTCTTCTTGATAAAGAAGAAGGGGGATGCGTACGGCGACTTAGACAAGCGAATGTACCCTTTTGCCAACTGCTCATTCAGGAAGGCGGTCAGAGCTTCCTGCTCACTCTGCGTGAGTGGGTAAACCTTGCAGTCCAATGAGGCCGGAGCGTTGGGAAGGAGGTCTATGGCATGATCCCAGGGGCGAGATGGAGGGAAGCGGTGAGAAGCCTCTTCGTCAAAAATTTTGCGGTGACATCTGTACTCCTCGGGGATCATTTCCTCGAATGTTCGCTCCTTTTTCTTCGCCGCTTCTTGCTGCGCCAACTCAGAGGCGGTTGTGGTTTTGCGTAAAAACGCAATCTGAGGTTCCCGCTCGTCGTCCATGAGTTGTTCCCATGCTTCCTCGTCAAGTTCATACGTCTCCAACGCCCGGATGGAAGCTTCTATGGGCGTGGCTTCGTCTGACAAGTGAAGGCTCGAAACCACGACCGGCTGAAACTCCTCGTTCAGCGTCGCGTCTCCCCACTTGATTTTGGGCTCAAAGGCCGTAAACCAAGGGTATCCCAGGATCACTTCGTCCCTTCCTAGGTTGGTAACTAAGAAGCGAAGCGTCCTCTCCTCCGTTCCTGTTCGCACGGTGAGGTCCGTATAATGAGTGATGGCGCCGTCCTGATTGTGGGTGCCGTCTACATTCCAAATACGGATGGGGTGAGTCACCTCCCGTGTCCCGATCTGGAGTCGTTTCAAAAGTGAGGAGCATATGAAGTTGTCGGTGGCTCCCGAGTTGATAAGGACTTGTCGTTCGGCCGTTGCGTGTACTGATTTGAACAAGACTGGGATTCGCATAGATCGAAACCTGCTAGTGTACACGTTTAAGTTTAATGCTCTAGCCCAGGCTGCCGGGTTCAAGCGTCGAGAAAATCCTCTCGTCCGAACAGCTTTTCTACCATAAGGTCTCGCACCTCCTGGGTCTGTGCCTTCATCGCTGCGATCTGTAGATCCGCCTGCTCTTCATTCGATAGTACGCGACTAGATTGTATGGCGAAAGAAGAGACGGCGGGAGCTGATAAACTTGAACCCGAGGGAGTCGGGGCTGGTGATCGCGGGGACATGGGGGGTGGCGCCATGGCAGACGTAGTGGCAGCCACTCGCACGCCCTTTTGAGGACAGTTACGCGAGATGTGTCCTTGAGCTTGGCATCTAAAACATCTTCCCTCCTTCTGAAGGCGGGCTTTTGTCGGTGTCGGTAAGGGCCACGGAGGCTCTGGCGCGTCCAACATCCATGGCGTTGGGGTCGCGCGTTCCTTTGAGGGCTTGCACCCACTGTTCTCTGCTCTGTCCTCCTTTCTTCCGCTGGGGCTTGCCCTTGCCGAGGCGATCCTTTAAAATGAGATATTCAGCCTGCTGCAACTGGGCAGCCGCCTTCCACTGCTCCCAATTGACAGGGTGCTGGAAGCGGACAGCGTTGACCACTAACTGGTTTGGGAGTCCATCCTGGAATAGCTCCAGCGTCGTGGCTTCGTCGGGGTTATACCCGCCTTCGTGACGAGATTCTGGAACGTTGCGACATAAGTGTCGATATCTCCTCCCTTCATCGTGAGGGTTTGGAGTGCTTTGCGTGCGTTGGTCTGCTCGGATGTGTCGGTGTAGGCTTGTACGAACCGGTCTCTGACGGTGGTCCATAAGACTTCGTTTTGTCGGAGAACTCCGGCCGCAATCTGATCCTCCAGCCACTGTGCTTGTTCATCGACCCAATCGTTTACTAATGGGCCTCGAATGTATGACAAGAATGTCATGGCTCGTGACGCTGGGATTGCGAGTTGGTCGACGGTGGGATTCATTTCTTTATAGAGTCGGAACGCTCGCAGGAAGGCCTTGCTCTCGTCTCTGACTCCGGTGAATTCGGGGGGAGGGTTTCCTCCCAGTCGTCTGTTCCCTCCAGGGACCGGCGCTACAGGTGCCGCTACTCCTGGCACGGCGCCACCGCCACCGCCACCGCCACCGCCACCGCCACCGCCACCGCCACTACCAGATGGTGGTATCGGCGCACCGCCACTAGGCGGGTTCGGTGCTCCTCCTCCTGAGCCCGATGCTCCGGAGGATCCTCCTGCTCCACTAGTGAGGGTTGTGCTAGCCGAAGCTTGCAGGGTCTGGGACATGACGTGAGTTTGAAAATGAGTCGTCGGGTCAATAGTGGGTAGATTTGTCGTGGGTACAGAGACACTGGGTGATGGAGAGTCGTCGTCAATGGCAATACCAGGGGTGGTATGGGTTATGAGAGGGCCAACTCCGAGAGCTTGAGGTACTATACTAATGGTGTACCACTGGCCTTTCTTTGCGGAGTAATCAATATACGCCCACTGTCGTTGGTCCTCGAGATAGTGAACCTGTCGGTATTTTTGCGTGTTAGGGTGAAAGAGAAAGTATCCTTCCACTCCTTCGTGTTCCTTCCAGATGACGGCTCCTTTGACTTTATCGGAAAGCTCGTCGTCACTGTATCTGTCGATGTATTCCGCTTGAAACTGGGATCTGGCGCGACTGCGAAGGTTCGCCACTGTGAGAGACTTGACTTAATGTAACGCCACCACAGGGGCGTTAGGTACGACGTGTACCGCGTTAAGTCAACGGGATCGGAAGAGCGCGAGCCGGCTAAGGCTCAGTTCGATGATGCACAAGTATCGCTCGGTTTCCCTGGAACCGAGGATAATAGTAGAGAGGCAAGGCTCAAGCGCAACGGCGAGCGAAAGTATGGACTCAAGCGCAAAGGCGAGTCGAAGGTCGTTCGTGAGGCAAAGACAATGTGGTATTACACAAGAAGTCAAGTCTACCGTACAAGCTAGGTAGGGCGCGACTTATATACTAGTACAGGATATTTGCGAGGAGCAAACATATGGTGTGATCGTGAGTCAAGGGTCCTAAAGTGTGAACAAGGGAAAAACCGCATATAGTACAGATAGATTCCGCGGGGTCATGCGCCCCTCGGAAATGCTCGGCGGACGGAAAGGAACGTAAAACGACCAACCCTATCGCCGCGGCGCACGGCGCAAGATGAGAATCGAAGCACGCGAAGCATGGGAACGTATTGTAATCATACAACCGAGTCAGCAGGTAAAATCGTAACACTTCTGGCAGCGCACAACCGATCATGAATATCGCCGGGCTAGATGACACGGAAATATTCGGTGAGCGTTCTAACGCTCTCCAACTTGACTTATCGGGACTGACGATAAGCGATGGGGATTCTGATAAAGAAAACCGTGCCCCCACGCCTCCTTACGTCAATCCTGCTTCAATTGTTGAAGCAACAGTCAAGCAGGCTACTCGCGAAAAGGACACCCTTGGTGGATCACGTTCTAACGACCAAATTGAAGCAATTTGGCGCAGCAACCAGCAGTTCCTGTACGATAATGGTCGTCCAACGGACCCCCGTTTCGACCCTCTTATCCCGACACCGGCCTCTACTGGCCGTTCGCTGACTCCGGAGTCTTTTCTAACCAGACCGGATGACGAGATCTCCCTTGATTGGGGATCTGATGAAGAAGAGTATGTCTTCTCTTCACTTTGCGCACCACATGCTGATAACGTTACAGTATTAGCCCTGCCCCCAAAAAGTCTAAGGGATGGCAGTTGTAACGGTTACGTATATCTACGGGATTCGCATGTAATAGTACCGAAGTCACTCGATATGTACAATATTAACAGCGCTCTCCTCGATTTACTTGAGTGTGAGCACAATGAGTACTTCAGTCAATGCGCAGAGTGTTTAAAGCGCACTCAAAATATGTGGCTCCTTGACTCAGGAGCATCAGCACACTTCACTAATAAACTTAGTGACTTCATCGATTACAAGCAAATTGCTAAGTCTGAACGAATTCCTGTGAAGACAGCAGCTCAAATGTTGTATGTTGAAGGAACCGGAACAGTCTTGCTAGAACATTACGTCGCAGACAAACCCGTTACTACTCGGGTATATCCGGTTCTATACATACCTTCTATGAGCACGCGTCTTCTATCTATGGGAGTTTTTCTACAGCAAGGTTTGCGCGTTTTGGGGAATTCGCGGCATATTAACTTGCTACGTAAAAATAAAAAGATTGTCCAATGTAAACCCCTTCTTCACGGACAATCCCTATATTGGCTAGATGCCTCTATATCCACTCTAACTGAGTCGCATATTGCGAACCAGTCTGCGTTAATTAATGTAGACTATGACCTTATGCATCGTCGCCTTGGACACCCATCCAAAGAGGTTCTAAGACGAGCTAAGGAATACACTAAGGGCTTTCCAGAAGGGATAACAATTCCCACCTCTGATGTAATATGTCCTGGATGCGCACAAGGCAAAATGCCTGCTGCCTCACATCCTCCGTCCGATACAAGGGCTAAAGCCTCTTTCAATCGAATTCATTCTGATTTGAAAAGCTTCCCTATACCGTCATACCACAAATACAAGTATTTTATCGTCTTCTTTGACGATTATACTTCCTTTGCATGGATTACTCTTTTACGGGATAAGGCCTCTGCTATTACGGCACTAAAGCAGTGGCTTGCGTTAATAAAAAATCAATTTAACGCTACCATAAAAGAATGGATGTCTGATGCCGGCGGTGAATATAAATCGGACGCTTTCCTAAAGCAGCTTAAGGATGCCGGCATAACAGTGCTACAGTCTGCGCCACATACGCCACAGCAAAATGGGCGCGCTGAGCACTTTATGCGTACCATAATGGACAAAGCTCAGGCCATGCGCCTTGATGCTTGTTTACCACAGAGTTGGTGGGAATTTGCAGTACAACATGCTGCACATTGTTACAATAGAACCCCCATAAGTCGCCTCAAATGGCAGACTCCTTACAAACTATTACACAATGACGTCCCTGACATATCGCATCTCAGAGTATTTGGTTGTGGTGCCTATGTACATATTCCAGAAGCTCGCCGGGTGAATAAACTTTCTCCCAAAAGCGAGCTAATGATTTACCTCGGAAGAGGAGCTGGAATGAAGGCTGATGTCTTCATGCGCACACCAAATACCTTGTTCTATTCGGACAAGGCTCTCTTTGATGAAGCGTTATTTCCTAGATGTCCTAAAGATAATTCTAGGAGTATGCCCCGTGGTGTAACTCAGTTAGATGACACAGCTCCAGATGAGCTGTCAAAGGACGATACCACTCCCGGTGATGATGACGACCTACCACCTGAGCCTCCTAATACCAAAGGGAGAAGCGCTCCCCAGCCGGCCGCTGGACCTCCTCCTAGTAGTTCTACTGGAGGATCTGGATCGCAGCTACCTCCGCCTTTACCCCCTGTTCCAGTACCTGGTCCTAGTGAACCTAGGAGATCGGGGCGTATAAGGAAACCAGTTACTCGTCCTGAAAATGTCTATGGAGATAGGCCTCCTACTACGATTATTCGAGACATTACGCGGACTCGCACATGGCGACAGTTGACTGCACCACAGCCGGGTAGCTCCCAGCCGCGTTCGCGTCAAGATCAGACGGTCTCAGGTGTTAATCCTGACCCAGCCGATTCTGATTCTTCCAGTGCGAAGAGTGATAATCCGCATGATTCAGACGAAGTTGATCAGCAACTTCTGATCCGCCTAGCTCAGGAAGGGGGAGTCAAATTTCTAGATCTTCTGCTCGCCAAAGCAGTTTCACCAGTGGATCTAGAGTCACCTGATACCTCTAATATACGTGAATGGACCTATAAGGACATTCTTAAAATGCCAAGTGAATCCCAGGGGGAGTGGCGTAATGCCTGTGAAGAAGAGCTTGACTCTCTTCGCAAACGCAGAGTCTATGATCTTGTCAACCCGCCAAAAGGCAGAAGGGTGATCAAGAATAGATGGGTATTTGACTTAAAGTCAGATGGCCGTAAGAAAGCCAGGCTAGTCGCCAAAGGCTTCTCTCAGGTTGAAGGCATTGACTATGACGAAATATTCTCACCAGTGGTACGGTTTGAGACAGTCCGGATGATGCTCGCGCTCACAGCGCTGAAGGATTGGCACATCTCTGGACTTGACGTCAAAACTGCCTTCCTATATGGAGACCTTGATGAGGAACTCTACATGGAACAACCTGAAGGGTTTAAAGACCCTAGCCAACAAAACAAAGTCATGCGCTTGAGGAAAGCAATATATGGACTTAAACAAGCAGCACTCGCTTGGTGGAGAGCGCTGGATAAGTCCATGAGTACTCTTAGCTGCACAAGACTTCAATCAGACTCAGGTCTGTTTGTAAATGACGATAGAACTATTGTAGTCATCGTCTATGTCGATGATGTCCTCTTCCTTGGAAGAAATAAAAAGGACATAGCATCCCTGAAGAAACACTTCATGGAGATTTGGGAATGCAGAGATTTGGGTGATACCAAAGAATTTCTACGCATGCGCATACTACGTTCTAAGGGTAGAATCCTGATAGATCAACAGGATTACCTTCAGAAAGTGCTGCAGCGTTTTAATCTGATTAACGCCAAATCAGTACCTACCCCACTACCGGAAGGGTACCATCCAATCCCTAATAAGGGAACTGCAACCCCAGAGATCCGCGCGTCATATCAACAAGTAATAGGATCTCTCCTATACATAATGATTGGAACGCGACCGGATATTGCCTATGCTGTTACCAAAATGGCGCAGTTTGCTGCCAACCCATCTGAGGACCATATGAAGCGCGCACTTTATATTTGCCGCTACTTACTTGGCACCTCTAATTATGCGCTTGTCTTTGACGGCAAAAGCGATGGTGGGATAATAGCATATGCAGATTCTGATTGGGCCTCTGACCCAACAACCAGAAAGTCCACTACGGGCTACTTAGTAAAAATGGCAAATGGAGTGTTCTGCTGGAACTCGAGAGCGCAGAAGTCAATTGCGCTCTCATCTACTGAAGCAGAATACATGTCGCTATGTGATACAAGCAGACAATTGGTCTGGATTCGCTCGCTGTTTAGTGAGCTTGGAATAAACCTCGGACCTATTCCATTATGCGGAGACAATCAAGGCTCCATATTCTTATCTTCTAATCCTGTTCAGGAGAAACGGATCAAACACATTGATCTACGTCACCATTACATTCGTGATGTGATCCGTGAGAAGAAGATAGAACTATTCTTTATTGAAGGAGCCGAGAACCCCGCAGATCTTTTTACTAAGAATCTGGGTCGCATTAAGTTCCTTAAATTCAGGGAACAGCTAGGGCTAGAGTTTGGTGCGCTATCGCGCACACACACCATATCTGATGATGGTGACTCGTGAGGGGAAAGCGTGAAGGAACTTTTGTCCCTCCACTGCCACCGCACCTTCTGAAGCTGAACATATGTTTCTCTATGTTCAACAGCGTCCACCGCTTCTTCTTCAGAGGAGTGCATCACGAGCAACTGTCTCCTTAAAACGGGACAAAGTCACCTTATTCTCTTCAAGTTATGGTGTAATGTCGCTTTAACCAGCTGACAACTGGCTCCAAGCCTTTCATGAGCTACCAGAGGGGAGCTCGCATGTCCTGTCCCTAATGGGGATGACATATGACACGCCCAGTTGGAAAATGTCGTTTATAATGGACATTCACAACTTGATGAGACGTGTTAGAGACTCGGATTGGACACGACACTACTAATCGACTCTTACACAACCCTCACTCGATGCCTAGGCTCGTGAGGACGCTATCAATTGCTTAGAAGCGCTTTCGAAGCTGCACTAAGCAAGGGGGAGTGTTGGAACGTGATAAGTACGTAAGGACCTTATCTATAGCAGTTACGACATTACAGTAGTATGTTTGCCTATTACGGTAGTTGGGATACGTACTACAACGGGCGCAATACGCCCTCCAAGTGAGAGAAGCTCTATGCCTATCTCGAAGTAGTAGTTTACATCAGGCGTGTGTAAAAACGCGATATTGTGGACGCCTGTACTCATCACTTTTATGCAAATGGTCAGGGTAGGACCATAGAGTATAAAAACCCTCCTATGGGGAGGGAGGCGAATAGAGATTCACTCTCTTTCTCACTTGTGCGCCCTCTCCACTCTTGCAGTCTCTCAACCTACTCAAAGGTGAGAACACCATTCCTGTTAGCTGCGTGCATTGCTGCGCAACATCCCTTAGTCTAAAATCAAGTCTAAAATCACTAATATAATTCATTTGGTGAAGACACCGTGTTCGTATCCCTCCCTGGACACACCCTACAGCAACTATGACCCACAAACACTGGTGCTGGGACTATTTTGTTACTGACAATAACTTATACAAGGAGAACAAAAGCGACTTCAATGCGTGGTGCTTGGGATGTCTTTCCCTCAAAGTTTCAGAGCTTGCAGGGGCGGAGGCTCGATCTGTCAGTCTAAATGGTATCACTGGCGGGAAAAGGACAGAGCAGGAGCTATACAGTGCAGGTAAGCTAGCTATAAACATTAAAGACGGATATAGGACTCACAAGTAAATGAGCCCAACAACTTGTGCCGCCAATGCAGGGCAAACCAGCTAAAACAATGATTCCACACCTAATCAGATGTTCTTTTGTCAACCCGGACATTAGAAAACGTGCCCAGGATGAGAAGCAAGCAGGAAAGGAGACTCAGATGGCCATATCTTCAAGAGTTCACCACAAAGGAGCCGCTAATTCCTTGGGTAACAGGACCCCTATCACCCCTCTTCGAACACGGATGCATAGTCACCAAATTGCACCAACATCACCCGCCAGTCCCTGGGGAGCTGCAAGAGTGCTCAAGCGACAGAAGACGAATGAAGTGTGGACAGCTTCACGCCAAGTTGAGTTTTCACAAGATATGTAAAGTGAATAAGATATATTATTGTCCTTATGCGAAGGACGCGCAGCGTATCGTAGAGAGGGGATGAAGTTCAGGAGCACGAAGTGTTACTCCTATTTTCGCTTTCCGACCGGACCGTATACACTTCCGTATCAGGTAGTTACGCTTATTAATGATTCAGCCACCGGATGGTGCCGGCTGGCTCCCAACACTCCCCTTCACGTCGGCGCCATTGTCACGTTCTGCCCTTTAGCGCCCTTGCACGTGACCGTGGGAGAAGACGTCCTCGGGAGCAAGCGACAACTTACAACCAAAGTTGTCAGCGCCAATCCTCGGCAACCGCCGAGCGCCCGGGATATCAAGTTTGGCCGTCACGTGACCTGGCACGTGACCTGCTCTAGAAGATTCCAGAAGAGTCCGGATGAGCACGTGATCCCGGATTAGCTTGTGATTATGGGAACCGGTACGTTGTATTGCCGGTGGACTCTTATCTATGACGTCATGGTCTGGACCCTGCCTCGTGCCCTCTTATCTCTGACTCACACCAAGAGCGCCTTATGCCATTGGTTGCTATTGTTAGCTGTACTAGAGTTCATGACTCGACTCAAGGTTCGGGCTGAGCTTGAAAGCTCCCTGGACGCGTATAAGTAGAGCGATGGATGGTCCCTATGACCCCCATCTTAGAAACATCTTGGATTCCCTCTTCCCACCTTTCCTCCTCCTTCTCATCATGTAGCTGCTGGCCTTTGCCCTTCGTTGCATTGGTTCCTAGTTTATACTACCTCTGATAATGGAGATGATGTTATTCCCCTCTATGATCCTCAGTGCGCCCTCGGAGTCTGTCCCGCCACTGCGACCTTTCCCCTTCCACTATGAGTTGTGCTGTGAAGCCAACTCCTGTCTGTCATTACGACTCGTTGTACGCCTTCCAACGCCTACAACCCTCGGCGCGATCAGTGTTCGACGACCGCGACCTACGGGTCAACCCAACGGGCCGGAAGAACCGTTACAGCCATCCCCATCTCTTCCACGTGCCTCTTGTGCTTTGGTCGCGCTAATGCTTTTGTTAATATATCCGCGGTTTGTTCTGGGTCTCTGCAAGTCCCAATTTTGATAATATTTTCCTCAACCAAATCGCGGATCCAGTGCCATCGTGTATCAATATGCTTGGCTCTTTTGTGGAATTGAGGGTTTTGCGCCATCGCGATCGCCCCGTTATTGTCTCCTTTTATCAGAGTTGGGTGAGTCTGTTTAAATCCTAACTCATCATATAGACTTCTTAGCCAACAGGCTTCACGTCCCGCTTCTGATAAGGCGACATATTCTGCCTCTGTGGAGGAGAGTGCGACCACACTTTGCTTCTTAGACTGCCAACTAATCGCTCCGCCTCCCACTAGGAAGACATAACCGGATATTGACTTACAGTCATCCGTACTGGCGAATGCGGCGTCCGCGTATCTGTGAAAGAGATTAAGTTCTCTGTTTTTATTTGGTAGGGCTGAATATGTTATTCCATAGGTTTTAGTTCCGGCCAAATACCGTAAAATGTGTTTTAATGCTGCGGTATGTTGGAGGCTCGGATTTGCCGTATAAGCAGCTAACCTATTTACTGCGTACGCTATGTCTGGCCGAGTTGCGTTTGCAAGGAATTGTAATTCTCCGAGCAACTTGGCAAACGAATTGCTTCGATCGCCTTCGTTACCGTCTGGATTAGGCTCGATTTTCACGTTCGGGTCCATTGGCATTGCTACGGAGTTTGCTCTGTGCAACCCCTCTCGCTCTAGGATGGCTTCTATGTATCTTGTTTGGGAGATCGTAATCGCATTGTCGATACGCGTAATCTCGATACCGACTATTTTTGCCGGCTCTCCCAAATTGGTAACCTCCCATTCAGAGCGTAAGTTTCCTTTTATTCTTGCCATGAGTATTTCTGATGTCGCGAATAACATCAGATCATCGACCCAAACTGTAATAATTTCGAGTTCTTCCCCGTCTTTTCTGAGGTACGCACACGGGTCTGCTCTCAAACGATTGAACCCATGCTTATGCAATTTTTGATCTAGTTCCTTATTCCACTCACGTCCGGACTGTTTCAGCCCGTACAACGTCTTTTTGAGTAGACATACTTGATCGGATCCATCATCATAGCCTTCAGGTTGACGCATGTAGACCTCTTCTTTTAGGACGCCATTGAGGTAAGCCCCTTTTACGTCCATTTGTTGTGTAATTAATTCCTTTATTGCCGTTATAGCAAGAAGGGCGCGTATTGTCTCCATTCTCACCACCGGCGCAAAAGTTTCGAGGTAGTCATGCCCCGGTCTCTGCGCACAACCTTTAGCCACTAATCTTGCTTTATATTTCAGGATTTCACCGTGTTTGCCATATTTCTTAGCAAATACCCACTTGTTAGCTATTGGGACCGCGTCGGTAGGTTTATTTACTTTCGACCATGTTCCCGTCCTGTCGAGCTGATCGAGTTCCGCCTGTATAGCGCGTTCCCACTCGGGCCACTCGGGAGATCTCCTGGCCTCGTTGAGGCATTTCGGATCATCTTCTCCGAGCATGGCCTCGGCGTTCGCGGTGTTTACCTCATCCTCCATATCGGAGAATGGGTCATTTAAATGACGGTAATCAACTCTCTTACCTCGTGTTTTTCGAGGTATACTCTGATCACCCGTCTCTTCTTCTTCCTGCCCCGATACTCGCTTTCTTTTCAGACTGTCACTGCCCTCTCGAGGGTTCTCTTTACGATCATTGGGCTGTCCGTCCACTTTCGGGACATCACCCGTTGTTGGCAGTGCGCCTCTACCCAGCTCCCCTTCGCACGGTACATCGGGTGCGACCACAATCTCATCGAACGAGGGGTCCTTGGCGGGAGGGGGAGTTAGAAAGCGGTAATTTCGGGAGGTGAGAACTTTTCTGGTTTCTTCATTGTAATATTTAACGGCTTGGGGACCGTCTTCGAACCCGACGAAGGTTCTCATTTTTGATTTAGGTAACATTTTCCGCTGTTGTGATTGTCCCTGTAGGAGTACCCACACGGGCGCCCCAAATTCTCTTAGGTGAGCGACGTTAGGTTTCCGTTTATACCATAACTCATATGGCGTCGCTTCTTGTATAGTTCTTGTATAGCTATGATTTCGTATGTAGGCCGCGTGGGCTATTGCGTATTCCCAGAGAAATTCGGGTAATTTGTGCCCACCTTTCATTGCGTGCGCCAGCTCTACTAATGTTCGATTCGCTCGTTCCGCGACACCATTCTGAGCTGGCGAATACGGCGCAGTAATTTGTGTTTCTATTCCCTTTCCTCGACACCAAGACTTCAAAGCATCATTTACGAATTCCTTCCCCTGATCCGTGCGCATGGCACATGGGGTTTTGTCATGGGTCGTGAGGTAAGTCATATAATTCTTTACTGCTTGGGTGGCTTCATCTTTACGTTTTAGGAAGGTTACTGTGATATACCTGGAAGCGTCGTCGACAAATAGGATAAAGTATTGATGTCCGTTGATAGACGCGACGTCATATTTGCCCCACACATCTATGTGAGTTAGTTGTCCAGGTTTAGTCTGTCGTGTGACGTGCTTATTGAATGGTTCTTCATATTGTTTGGCTTCTGTACATGCGACACAGTCCGGCTTTGGTGTACTCGCGTCGACGTCGAAACCATCGACTAGGTCTTTATCTTTTAATTTCTGTAGTCTGCTGTAACTAACGTGTCCAAATCGTTTATGCCAGGTTTCCCAACTAGGGGATAACTCGTTGGACACAAACGATTGGTCAGCGTCGTTACTCCCGATTTTCATACGGGCATGTACTCTTAATTTATACAAATCGTTTCGAATTCTATCTCCTTGTGCGACAGTTTCTCCGTCTTTATCAATCATACTCAACGTGCCGTTGCCGCTTTTACAAAATCCACCGGCGTTATCCCATTTTCCGAGGGATAATAAGTTATTGCGATTCGACGGTATGTGTAATGCATTTTGCAGCCGTAAGATATTAGTATGGCCACCACATTTGGATACCAATTCAACAGTTCCACGTCCCAAGACTGGAACTTTTGTTCCCCCAACGCCGGTGACGGAGACATCCCTTAGGGGTTCATACTGGGCGAATATTTCTTGTCGATTGACGATGTGTGACGTCGTAGCGCTGTCTGCTATCCAGTCATACCAAGACAAATGCTCTTCAATTCCGTTCAAGCTAACGACATCTTCGTTTTCAGTAATACGAACATCGCCCATATTCTCTTCTGCCCCAAAAGAAAGGTCTTTGTGGATGTTGTTTATTTCCGCAACACCTGTCACTTTTCCGATGTTACTTATTTTGGCAACATCTGCCCCTTTTACGATGTCACTTACTTCGGCAACATCAGTTTCGCCGACCGCGACGTTAGTTGCGGTCCTTGCCTTCTTGCTGGTTGGTTGATCGCTGTCGTCTTCTCTCTTCCTCTTCAACTTATCGCGATCCCAGCACTTTTTAGGTAAGTGTCCATATTTGCCGCATATTGTACACCTGTTTTTCTGTAAATAATAACACTCTTCTGTTTTGTGGTTGCGTCTATTGCACTGTGCGCAACGAGGTTTGGCATCCTGATTTTGGGGTGCGCCTGCACGCTTAGTCAGGTTGCGTCCTCGTGAAACCGCCTGATTGACATTGCCCCCGACGGGGATACGCTCTTGACGTCTGGCATACTCGTCGTTGAGGATCCCAATATATTGTTGCGAAGTCATACGTTTCTTTGGGTCATCCTCGGCGAACGTAATTCGGCCGCTGACGTATTGTCAAGCGAATATATCCCAAGACAAAGGAAGCGCTTGGCAGATAACGACCTTAAACCAAAGGTCAGGGAGTCGACATTTCTCCTCAGCTGCCATATTCATGTGATCCCAATGTACTTTGAGTGTATTTAGGAACTCTGGAATATTCGTATCTTCGTCAGCTTTGCTGCGAAAGAGTTTTTGTGCCGCGGTGACGGCGTGTTCGAGTCCAGTAGACTCATGTATCGCTTCGAGACTGACCCACATATCTCTGGCTGTCTCGCACTTGGTAGTGTGGATCATCTCAGTAGAATTGATATTCATGACAATAATTACTTGGGCATAATTGTCGTTGTCCTCCCAGCTCTCACTCTCGTCTGGGTTAATTGGACGCGGGATGGTCCCATCGACATATCCCAGTACTCTGTGGAGACGCAGTATGCGTCTAGTGCGCTCTCGCCACACGCTCCAATTTGTATCGTCGAGCAGCTCACCTACTTTCGGGATCGAAGAGGTGTCACGCTCACGAATTTTAGTATTGGAGGGGTTGTCTGCGAGACTCTCTCCGGTAGCTTGCGCGGTATCTTGTCCGCTGCCTTGTCCGCTGCCTTGCACGGTGCCTTGCTGTTCGATGCCTTGCATTTGGTCGGGGTCAATAAGTTCGTCGATTTCAGCCATATAGGGGAGTTTTGATATGGAAGTTTTTGTGGTAGTAGGAGTGTATTTTCCTGGCCTAGTTATTAAGCTATGGGGCCAGGGCCCATAACCTAAAGTGAATAAGATATATTATTGTCCTTATGCGAAGGACGCGCAGCGTATCGTAGAGAGGGGATGAAGTTCAGGAGCACGAAGTGTTACTCCTATTTTCGCTTTCCGACCGGACCGTATACACTTCCGTATCAGGTAGTTACGCTTATTAATGATTCAGCCACCGGATGGTGCCGGCTGGCTCCCAACAATATGCTTCGGGCATGGATTTCTGCAGGTATTCCTTTCAATGCAGCCAGCGACCCAGAGATGGCAAAATTTATTACAAAATATATTCCCGGAGCACACATACCAGGCAGAAGGGCATTGAGTGGAAGGTTTCTCAATAAAGAGGTTGAACGCGTTGAAGATCACTTGAGGTCAAAGCTAGATGGAAAGATCGCAACAGGGCAATGTGACGGTTGGAAGAATATTGCCAAGGCATCAATTGTAGCGTCCAAACTGTCCCAGCTCTCCCCCCCCCCTAACATGTCACATGACATCACGTAATCACCAATCCAAAAACTCGGAACCAAAAATAAATTTTGGATCAAAAATTATGTAACTTATCACAAACATAAATACGACATAATTCGTCCTCTTTTTTTTTTTTCTATTATTTGTGTGGTGTAAATATAGTACAAACAAGAGCAAATAAGGTAAGCAATGCCACGCGTTGCATGAAGTGTACCCCCCACCCTTTGGGCGTGCGGCCCCCTCCTCCTCCTTTGGCCCCCCTTTACCCCACACGTGCGCAGGACACGCAAGCGCGGGACCGCGTGGGACAAGCCCCCGCCCCTGCCCCTGTTCACCCACGAAGGGGAGCGCGCCCCCCATATGCGCGCAAAGGAGGCGCGGGACAGGTACGCCCCCCCCTTCGTCCCTGTTCCCGTCCACGTCGAACAGGAGACCCGAACATCGCCCCCGCCCCCGTTGACTCGCGAACGGGGGGCTGCGCAGGAAGTGACACGCCACCCCGTTTGCGCACAACGGGACGCGACAAGCACCCCCCGCTCCCTTCGTTCACGCGCGAACAGGGCACGCGCACGTGGGACAAGCCCCCGCCACTGCAGCCGCCGCTGCCGTCTGCGCGCAAGGGGGGGTGGGGTGTAACGCCACCACTGGCGTTAGTCCGACTTGGACTGCGAAAGGGCGTTCACGACTTAGCGAAATATTCCTTCAAGGTCACGTGACCTGTAGTTGCGAGACACACGGCGCTTTGATGTGGGCACGTGATCTCCTTTTCGTACACTAGGGCAAGACGCGCCACTAGGTAATCCGATAATCGATGAAGTCGACTTGCACGAGGAGGCAAGCGAAACACGCGTGAAAGAGACGAGAAAGGAGTGGTGATTGAAGAAGACCAAGATGGCGTATCTTGGTCTTATCGGGCCACTATTTATACATCTACGAGGCGGCTTTAAAGCTCCTCTCCAATCCATGCGACGAATAGCTAAAGTAGCTCGAACCCTACTACCGCTATCCTAGATATGAGTCATGCCACATCGGCATGTGATTGTGCTACTTCGCTGACTGATCCTCCTGTCCATGACACATTACTACTTACTAACGAGGCCATATCCGTAAGTAAGAGTCCACTTCGAGTGCATCGTGACATCACCCCCTTTTCAGCCGCGACGACCCCGGCGCCTGGGAGTACCAATTCCTCCTAACCACCCTTCCTGCACTGAGTCTACCCGGTTGTGGACGTCCGCCATCTCCAGACGGAACTTGCACCGCGCGACGTCCCCTTGAATGCCGCCGAGGGCCTGAGCGAGCGCGTGGAGGCGATGTTCGATTCTTTCAGCCTCGCGTTTGAGGGCACGGAAGCGATGTAACTCAGCTTTTAGCCCCACGTCCTTCAACTCGTTGACCGCCGTGTCGAGGCGATGTTGGTTTGGGTGTCCTGCGGCGAGGGCGTGGAGTTCGAGTTCCCCGTAGTGGGGCTTGCCTTGCTCGCGAACTTGGGGCTCGGCGTACAGCGGCTTGGAGAACGTCTTGTCGCTGTCCGCCGCGAGCGCGAGGACGATGGGGTCCGAAGTCATGATGACTTGGACATACGGGGCCTGGGTGGTGACTCCTTGGGCGTCGGTGATGGGGAAGTGTACGAACTTGTCCCCCCGGTTATGAACGTAACCGTAAGGGGCGAAGCGAGAGTCGGAAAGCCGGCGGTTAAGCACGGCGGTGTGGTGAGATGTCGTGGGAAGGTCCACCCTAAGTGAGCCCCGGTAGAGAGGGCGCCCCGTCGTGTCGAGAGTGTATGGTGTTTCACGGGGGTGGTCAGAGTCGGTTGTTGTGAGGATAAAAGGGTGCTCAGCTGGGTACCACTCCCTCAGCTCACGTTCGGGTTGTTCTTGAAGTTGGCGCGCATCGTCGCGTCGAACAACTTCCTCCTCTCCAGGAGGCGCGTTCTCCTTGTCGCTGCCATCGCCAGTTGCTCTTGCCTCCACCTCTCCGCCGTTGCCCTCCACTCCTCCCATCGTCGGGTGCTCGAGTTCTTGACGAGACTCGACCCAGTATTCGACTCGAACCGGGAGAGGTCCCGGTGAGGAAGGCGCACAGTCTCGGAGAGCTGCACGAAGCCGATTAACTTCGGCCTGCGTGTAGGGGGTGGCGTTGAGGCGTTGGCCGTCGTCACCGAGCAGCCAGTATGTGGTGGGGGTGTTGGGGTTGTCGAGGTCTTCGATCGCGGCGAGGTTGTCGACGGCCGCGCTAAGTTCTTGGTGGGTGAAAGACCCCCGGAGGTTGGCAGCGATAGCGGGGGAGGAAGCGGGAGTGGGAAGAGACATTGCTGGTTGAGTGGAGTAGCCAGTGTGAGGTGATGGAAGGGACTTAGCGTCGTTCGGCTCGTTTATATGTGCTCTGGCGAGATTCGCACTCCGCTGATACTCCGCTATTGCTTCATCAGCGAATACGTCATCCTTGTTGACCCACTGATTCTCCGAGTCCGGATAACCCTTCCATTTCACGAGGTATTGGAGTTTCCGACTTCTGCCGAAGTGCCTCGAATCTAGAATTCGTTCGATTTCGTATTCCTCCTCGCCTTCAATTAGATCCGGTGGCGGGCGCTGGAAGTTTTCTCCATGTAGGGGCGTTTCACGATAAGGGGTGAGTAAATCAATGTGAAACACAGGGTGAATACTCCACTGCGTGGGAAGTTCGAGTTGGTAGTTGACCGGTGATAGTATCCGTGTGATTTTGAAGGGTCCGTGCCGTCGTGCCGCAAGTTTGGCAGTCGGTTGATTGGTTCGGAGGTGACGCCCTTCCAGCCACACTTGATCCCCTATCTGGTACTTGGGCGTATCTCGGTGTTTGACCCACAGCGCCTGGGCCTTCTTGATGAGCGTCTGGGCTTCCTTCCGTGCTTCTCGGAATTGTTGGAGTCGCGTGAGTACCTGAGGGATGGGTGAGGGCTTATCGATCCAATCAGCGCGCGGGTCGTATCCCATCATGAGTGAAAATGGGGATTTCCTTGTCGCCTCGTGTGGCCAGTTGTTATGAGCGAATTCCGCCATAGGTAGGAACCGCGCCCAGTTATCTTGGCGCTCGTTGGTCCAGAACCTTAGATATTGCTCTAGCCATTGATTGGTTCGTTCCGATTGTCCGTCCGTTCGGGGGTGATAGGCCGTGGAAATGTTCTGATAGATACCTAAGATCCGGCATAGTTCGCGGGTGAACTTGGATGCGAAGCGCGGGTCTCGATCACTGATGATTTTCGCCGGTAGTCCGAACCTTTTGAAGATGTGGGTGACGTACAGGGCGGCAGTCTCTTCAGCGGAGATTTCCTCGTTGCATGGGATGAATACGGAGGCCTTGGTGCAATCATGATCGGTTACGGTGAGGATGGAATCGTATCCCTGGGAGACGGGTAGCTTAGTGATGAAATCGAGTGCTATAACTTCGAACGGCTTAGCGTCTGCCATTGGCGTGATGGGGTTCAGCGGTGCTTTCGTCGGTCGATTGTTCACTTTGTGGCGTTGGCATTCTGCGCATCCCTGGACGTACTCGGTCACGTGTTTCAGCATTTGGGGCTACCAGTAGTTGCGTTCGATGATCCTGAATGTTCGTTTGATCCCCGGATGTCCGTATACCGGAGGGTTGTGATGGTTGGCGATGATAGTGCGTATGGCGTCTTGTCCTCCTGTGATCACCCTCACTTCACCGCGGTACCAAGTTCCATCGACCTTTTTGAGTTTGTGTGGGTCTACCCAAGGGCGTAGGGTGTTTTCGTCTTGGTCATGAGCTTCTGGCGTCTGCGTGATGAGGCTTCGTATGAACACGGCTTCAGGTAGTACTACGACTCCTTCGTTGTCTCTGTCGCCTCGGTCATAGTCAGGTCTTCGCGACAGTGCGTCCGCTCGTCCGTTGTTCGTGCCTTTGATGTGGTGAATCTCGAAATCATATTCCATGAGCTCGAGAACTTCTCGAGCGACGCGGCGACTTATCTTTTGGGGTGACTTCCAGTGCGTGAGGTTGAGGTGGTCGGAGAAAATTTTGATTTTGTGTGGCGAGCCGGCTAGGAACGGTCTCCAGTGTCGCAGTGCTTTGACGATGGCTAGGAGTTCCAGATCGTAGATGTCGTAGTTGCGTTCCGCTTCATTCAGGGTGGCAGAGAAATAGCCGATGGGGTGTCGCTTTCCGTCTTTCTTCTTTTGTAGGAGTACTGCGCCCACCGCGTATCCTGACGCGTCTACTTCGAGTTCGAACTGGTCTGTTAAGGTGGGGTGTGCAAGTACGGGTTCGCTGGTGACGAGTTGCTTGAGGGTTTGAAAGGCGTTTTCTTCGTCCTTGCCCCAGGTCCAGTCGGTGTCTTTTCGTGTGAGTTTGTTGAGCGCTCGGGCGTGTGTGGCGAAACCGCGAATGAAGAGGCGGTAAAAATTGCAGAAACCCAAGAAGGAGCGTACGTCGCGTACCTTCGTGGGGGTGGGCCAGTCGCGTATGCCTGCAATTTTGACGGGATCCATGCGAGTTACCCCCTTTTCAAGGATTACCCCCAGGTAATCCATTCGCGGTTGGTGGAATTGGCATTTCTCGAGCTTGAAGTAGAGGTCGTGGTCGAGTGCGATTTGTAGGACTGCGCTGATGGCCTCGATGTGGGCTTGTAGGCCAGCTTCTTCGCTCGTGGCGATGCCGATGTCGTCCATGTAGACCCGTATGATTGTTCCGCGTGCTTCGTAGTAGGGGATGATGTCGCCAAAGATGTCGTTCATCATGTTCTGGAAGGTGGCTGGGGAGTTGGTGAGTCCGAAGTACATGACGAGAGGTTCGAAGAGTCCGTATTTTGTTTTGAAGGCGGCTTTGGGCTCGTCACCTTCTTTGACTCGTATGTTGTTATACCCCCATCGCACGTCAAGTTTGGTATAGATACGCCCAATTTCCCAGGTCGTTGATGAGCTCTGACATGAGTGGTAGTGGGTATTGATTACGTACTGTGCAGGCGTTGATCTTTCGGTAGTCTTGAACCGGGCGTAGTTTGCCGTCCTTCTTCTTGATGAAGAAGAAGGATGAGGCGTAGGGCGATTTTGAAGGTCGTATGTAGCCCATGTTGAGTTGTTCGTCCAGCCATTTACGCAATTGGTTGTCTTCGTCTTGCGACATGGTGTAACGCCACCACTGGCGTTAGTCCGACTTGGACTGCGAAAGGGCGTTCACGACTTAGCGAAATATTCCTTCGAGGTCACGTGACCTAAAATCACGAGATACACGGCGCGGTTGTAGGCACGTGATCCCACTTCTACACACTAGGGCGAGTCGCGCCACTAGGTAATCCGATGATCGATGAAGTCGACTTGCACAAAGGGGCAAGCGAAGCACGCGTGGAAGAGACGATAAGAGAGTGGTGATTGAAGAAGACCAAGATGGCGTATCTTGGTCTTATCGAGCCACTATTTATACATGTATGAGGACGCTTTAAAGCTCCTCCCGAAACCGTACGACAGAATAGCGTAAGTAGCTCGAACCCTACTACAGCTATCTAGTTATGACTCATGCCACATCGGCATGTGATAGTACTACTCGCTGATCTGATCTACTTGTCCATGACACATTACGACTTACTAACGAGGTCATCACCATATAGTAAGCGTCCACTTCGCGCCATACCGTGACATCACCCCTTTTTCAGCCGCGACGACCACGGCGCCGAGGGGCCGCGATGCCTCCAGCACCCCTCCTGAACCGACTCCACCCCGGTTATGAATGTCCGCCATTTCCAACCTGAACTTCGACTTTGTGACATCCCCCTGAATCCAGCCTAACGCCTGGGAGAGAGCCAGGAGCCGGTGCTCGATGCGCTCAGCCTCTTTCTTCAGTGAGCGGAACCTGTGCAACTCAGCTTTAAGCCCTACATCCTTCAACTCGTTCACCGCCGTGTCGAGGTGGTGTTGATTGGCGTGGCCGGCAGCGAGGGCTTGGACCTCGAGCTCCGTGTAGTGCGGCTTGCCTCGCTCTCGAACTTGCGGCTCGGCGTACAGGGGTTTCGAGAAGGTCTTGTCGCTGTCCGCGGCGAGTGCGAGGACTAGCGGTCCGGCGTCATGATGACCTGGACGTAGGCGGCCTGCGTGGTGACCCCCTCAGAGTCGGTGATCGGGAAGTGGACGAATTTGTCCCCTCGGTTGTGTACGTAACCGTAGGGGGCAAATCGGGCATCGGAGAGCCGGCGGTTAAGCACGGCGGTGTGGTGTGTCGTGGAAGGGAGGTCTACCCTTAGGGAGCCTCGGTAGAGGGGGCGGCCCACCGTGTCGAGGGTGTAGGGCGTTTCGTCGGGGTGATCAGAATCGGTGGTGGAGATGATGAATGGGTGCTCAGCTGGGTACCATTCCTTCAACTCCCGCTCGGGTTGCTCTTGGATTTGGCGCGCATCGTCGCGTCGAACAACTTCCTCCTTTCGAGGATCCTCGTTCTCCTTGTCGCTGCTTGCGCTAGCTGCTCGCGCCTCCACCTCGCCGCTACCTCCCGCCACTCCTCCCATCGCCACGTGTTCGGGTTCTTGGCCATTGTCGACCCAGTACTCCACTCGAACCGGGAGAGGTCCCGGTGAGGGAGCCGCACAGTCTCGGAGAGCTGCGCGAAGCCGATCAACTTCGGCCTGCGTATAGGGCGTGGTGTTGAGGCGCTGGCCGTCGTCGCCGAGCAGCCAGTATGTAGTGGGGTGTTGGGGTTGTCGAGGTCTTCGATCGCGGCGAGGTTGTCGATGGCCGCGCTAAGTTCTTGATGGGTGAATGACCCTCGGAGGTTGGCAGCGATAGCGGGGGAAGAGGCGGGAGTGGGAAGAGACATTGTTGGTTGAGAGAGGAATCCAGTGTGGTAGAATGGGGAGGACTTAGCGTCGTCGTGCTCGTTTATGTGTTCTGGCCGTTGTGGAACCCCGCTCGTACTCCGCTATGATTTCGTCAGCGAAGACGTCATCTTTGTTGACCCACTGATTCTCCGAGTCTGGGTAGCCCTTCCATTTCACGAGATACTGGAGTTTCCGACTTCTGCCGAAGCGCCGTGAGTCTAGAATTTGCTCGATTTCGTATTCCTCCTCGCCGTTAACTAGATCTGGTGGTGGGCGCTGGAAGTTTTCCCCGTGAAGGGGGGTCTCGCGATAAGGCGTGAGTAAATCGATGTGAAACACGGGGTGAATACTCCACTGCGTGGGAAGTTCGAGTTGGTAATTGACCGGTGATAGCACTCGTGTGATCTTGAAGGTCCGTGCCGTCGTGCCGCGAGCTTGGCAGTTGGTTGATTGGTTCGGAGGTGGCGTCCTTCTAGCCATACTTGATCCCCTATTTGGTACTGGGCGTATCTCGGTGTTTGACCCATAGTGCCTGGGCCTTTTTGATGAGTGTCTGGGCTTCCTTCTGTGCTTCTCGGAATTGTTGGAGTCGCGTGAGTACCTGAGGGATGGGTGATGGCTTATCGATCCAATCAGCGCGAGGGTCGTATCCCATCATAAGTGAAAATGGGGATTTCCTTGTCGCCTCGTGTGGCCAGTTGTTGTGAGCGAATTCCACCATAGGTAGGAATCGTGCCCAGTTATCTTGGCGTTCGTTAGCCCAGAACCTTAGATATTGCTCCAGCCATTGATTGGTTCGTTCCGATTGTCCGTCCGTTCGGGGGTGATATGCCGTGGAAATATTCTGATAGATACCTAGGATTCGGCATAGTTCGCGGGTGAACTTAGATGCGAAGCGTGGGTCTCGATCACTGATGATTTTCGCCGGTAGTCCGAACCTTCTGAAGATGTGGGTGACGTACAGGGCAGCGGTTTCCTCGGCGGAGATTTCCTCGTTGCATGGGATGAATACGGAGGCCTTGGTGCAGTCATGATCGGTTACGGTAAGAATGGAATCATACCCTGGGAGACGGGTAGTTTAGTGATGAAGTCGAGTGCTATGACTTCGAACGGCTTAGCGTCTGCCATTGGCGTGATGGGGTCAGCGGTGCTCTCGTCAGTCGATTGTTCACTTTGTGACGTTGGCATTCTGCGCATCCCTGGACGTACTCGGTCACGTGTTTCAGCATTTGGGGCCACCAGTAGTTGCGTTCGATGATGCTGGCTGTTCGTTTGATCCCCGGATGTCCGTATACCGGAGGGTTGTGATGGTTGGCGATGATAGTGCGGATGGCGTCTTGTCCTCCTGTGATCACCCTCGCCTTACCGCGGTACCAAGTTCCATCGACCCTTTTGAGTTTGTGTGGGTCTACCCAAGGGCGTAGGGTGTTTTCGTCTTGGTCGTGAGCTTCTGGTGTCTGCGTGGTGAGACTTCGTATGAACACGGCTTCAGGTAGTACTACGACTCCTTCGTTATCTTTGTCGCCTCGGTCGTAGTCAGGTCTTCGCGACAGTGCGTCCGTCCGTTGTTAGTGCCTTGATGTGGTGAATCTCGAAGTCGTATTCCATGAGCTCGAGGACTTCTCGAGCGACGCGGCGACTTATCTTTTGGGGTGACTTCCAGTGCGTGAGGTTGAGGTGGTCGGAGAAGATTTTGATTTTGTGTGGCGAGCCGGCTAGGAACGGTCTCCAGTGTCGCAGTGCTTTGACGATGGCTAGGAGTTCTAGATCGTAAATGTCGTAGTTGCGTTCTGCTTCGTTCAGGGTGGCGGAGAAGTAGCCGATGGGGTGTCGCTTTCCATCTTTCTTCTTTTGTAGGAGTACTGCGCCCACCGCGTATCCTGACGCGTCTACTTCGAGTTCGAACTGGTCTGTTAAGGTGGGGTGTGCGAGTACGGGTTCGCTAGTGACGAGTTGTTTGAGGGTTTGGAAGGCTTTTTCCTCGTCCTTGCCCCAGGTCCAGTCGGTGTCTTTTCGCGTGAGTTTGTTGAGTGCTCGGGCGTGTGTGGCGAAACCGCGAATGAAGAGGCGGTAAAAATTGCAGAAGCCCAGGAAGGAGCGTACGTCGCGTACCTTTGTGGGGGGTGGGCCAGTCGCGTATACCTGCAATTTGA